>PVKU01008984.1:0-67064 GCA_004027475.1 Anoura caudifer | reverse complement strand
CCCCCCCCCCTCCCTGATCAAGGATCGGACCCACACCCTTTTGGTGTGTGGGATGATGCCCCAACTAACCGAGCCACCCAACCAGGGATGGGGAAAAAATGTTTTTAATGCTTAAAAAGTTATATAACAAAAGGTAACGCATTTTTTTAAAAATGTGTACAAAACACTAATAGGAAGTTTCTTTTGGCAGAAGATAACAGCGAAGCATAAAGTCCTCTTGCGTTATTGGCCACCCCATCCCACACCTGTCCGTGTGCATTTTCCCCTGAGCCACGATAAGGGCATCGAGGAGCCGGGAGAAACTGGGGGGCTGCTCGCCTGGCCTGCGCCAGGGCAGATGGGGGGGGGGGGGGAGCGCGCTGGGCTCGCGTTTTGGATGAGCGCCGAGGCCTGCACCTTTCGCACAAGCGAAAGGGCACTTCACCTAGAACTTTTTTTCTTGATTTCTGGAACCCAGGAGTAGGCTTTCCTCCTCCCTTAGTTTCCGAAGTGTCCGCCCCAAATCGAACAAGCTCCTCTCCGAGAACAAACGCAGCCCTTCTCCGAGGCGTGCATTTTGGATGCTTCGACCACATTCTTATTTACGGCGACTTTCTCTCCCCCCCTCTAACCTGTGGAAATCATCATTTTTAAACAAAGTTTCTCCCCATTTGCGTCCTATATATAGACAGCAGGCAGGATGAAGTAAACACAGCTAGATGGTTCTTTTGACCATCACCCTTTAGAACGGTGAAAAGGACAGGCCACCTGCCTTCGAATACACTGCGACCAGCGGGCGGGTGGCTGGGTCCATCCCCGCGCGCCCGCGCCCGCAGCCTGCGGGCTGGCCTCCGGGTCGGGGCGCCCGTCTGGGCCGCAGGCTTGGTCCCGGCTCGGGGAGGGCACCGGGGGCATCCCGCTGATGTTTTCCTCTCTCTTTCCCTTCTGCTGCCTCTAAAAACTGTACAATCAGCCTCTGGTGAGAATTTTTAAAAATATGTAAATTCTGCACACTTCCTTTGACCGCGCGTGGCTCTGCGGCCTGGTCCCGCGTTGTACGGAGACGTCCGCAGAAGCGACCTCGCGGGCTGGGCGTCCAGGATTTGAAATCCGCGGGTCGGGGAGCCCCACGGAGCCCAGGGCGGGAGCTGCTCCCTTCAAACTGCTGGTCCGGGCGGAGCCAGGGCCTGGGGAAGCCCTCCACCCACCCACGGGGCAGCGCGTACCTGGGTGGGCAGCGCGTACCTGGGTGGGCAGCGTGTGAGGCGGAATCTCTACTTTTGCTGAGGCCCTCGCTCCTCCCTGAAATTCCACGCAAGTGGGGGCTCCGCTGTGACGTGCCATTTTCGCGGAAGCTGATCGTGTCCAGCAGCCTCAGCCTCAGCCTCAGCCTTACTCACCACCTGGCGCTTTCTTGGAAAAGAAGCTGAAGTCCCTTTTCAAGTTCTATTAGGCTGTGGTTCTCGTTCCTAAAACATCTTCCTCTTCTCTTCCATCGATTTGTCTGGTGAGTTCTAGCATTTCATCATTCCTCGCATTCATGTTGGCTTGCATGGCTGAAGCACGTATTTCTTGCAAAGCTAAGAAAAGCACTGAGGTCTCTTTGATGATACCACGTATGAAACCAAACATCCGAGTGCTTTGTTCCCCTGAGTTGTTTGCTTCCTTTTCTCAGTTCATCAACACGAACATTCGGGGCTTGCTACGATGTCCAAAGGCGTCTGCAGTGCTTTTGGATCCAAATAGCCTTCCAGTTTTCGCCATTTCTACTCCTGCTTTTTTCCGGATTCTTTGATTCTCTGTGACGGTCACTCAATACATGGCAGGAAGCACACACAGGGACGGACGCACTTGCGGGGGCATCCTGACCCCGAATAACTGAAAACTACGGGCTGTTAAACAAGAATCTCTGCATGTGTTTTTAGAAACAGGTTGTCAGAGACATTGAATGCACACGGTAAGGCTCCATTGGGTAGATTTGAAAGAGTAATAACAGAGGTGTGGCTAAAAATTCTGCATTTATAGCACCCTAGAAATGACCTCTCCAGCTGCTAAAATTTAAGAGCAAGTATTTTAGATGTCAAATTGAAACTGGGAGGGGGACACGGTTTTACAAATCCCGTTAAGGAACAAACAAGCAAACAAGTTGGAGCCTGCGGCCGCGTACTATCCCACACGGGACCTTGGGTGGTTCATCTTTTACCTGTTGGCGGGCTCTCAGGTCCTGTCCGGGTTTTCACACTCTCAGTGCTGCCAGGAGCCTCCGTGGGGTCCACGGGCTCGGGAGGAGTTTCTCCAGGTGACACGATGGAGGAATCGCAGGGTGAAGGGAAGGGAAGGGGATTTTCAACCTGACCGGCTAGCTTGCCCCGCCCGCCACCCAGTGGTCCTGAGTACAGTCCACCACAGTGTCCCCACTGGCCCAATCCCACATGACCTTGTGGGCACTGGGCTGGGCCGCATCTAGATTTCTGCACATCTGGGAGCTCTGGGTTGGTATTTGATCTGTGGGGTTTCCCTGGTGACCAGGTGCCGAGGTGCTGGGGAGGCAGTCAGAGAGGGACACGCCCCGGCTCAGAGCTCACTGTTGAGCAAAGGGATGAGTTACCAGATGCCGGTTTGTGAGGGGGTCACTGCATTCTCCCGTCTTCCAGACCAAGAGTCCTTCCCTGCTGGGTGGGGGCAGAAATTGTGTGGAAGCCACCTTCTCCCTGTTTTCCGGAACAGCCTGAGCTCATCGGGGAGGTAGAGTTGGCTGTTCCTTGCTGGGAAGAGTCCCCAGGACTCGTAAGAGGATGCATATCAAGCTTCCATGTGGAGAGGGGACCGGTGAGGTGGCTCAGGCACCGGGGGCCAAGATGCCAGTGTCCAGGAATGGCAGGAGCAGAGTGGGCTGGGCAAGGGTGTCCTGCGTTTCCAGGTGTGGCCCTCAGATGGGGGCGGGGTCTGCATCTGGATGGCATGAAAGTCAAGAGCCGCAAGAACGAAGGGCATTCACCTGCCACTTGCCTGGCGGGACCCAGGCCTGGAGTCAAACCTGATTGAACAGGAAAAAGGAAATGGGTGTTTCCATGCTGTGCGTGCAGGTAAGACTCACGTGGTTGCCCAGCGGTCTCGGTGGGCTGGACAGTGAGCGCCTTGGAGGCCCAGAGGTCAGCTTAGCCCCAGGTCCAGAGGACTGAAGGGGGCGCTTTCTCTGAAGGGCGAGGGAAAATTAGCTGGGAAGACTGTGGAGATAAGGAAGCTGGGCTCCACCCGGGGCTTGATAGGTGGGGAGCTCTCAAAGCATCGCTTTCTTTCTTTTAAGGATCATGACATGGGTAGATTTGCTCCTGAATGATTATCCGGGCTGTGGTGTGGACAACAGATTGGAGGATGGGAGTCCGGACTGAGCCAAGGAGACCTGGCACAGAAGCAGGTGACAAATGACGGTGGCCCAGGCAATGGCGATGGGAATGGGGACTGGGTGTGTGTGAGAGGGTTAGGGAGGGAAGCGCTGAGCCTCCTGAGCCCTGGCTGGGGTGGGGGGCGCG
Organism: Anoura caudifer; assembly: GCA_004027475.1. Lineage (NCBI taxonomy): Eukaryota > Metazoa > Chordata > Mammalia > Chiroptera > Phyllostomidae > Anoura > Anoura caudifer. Next base: position 63,552 of record PVKU01008984.1, on the reverse strand, counting down.
TGGGGGTGGGGAGGAGTCAGGAGTCAGGCTGGTGGGAGGAACTCTGGGAAGGGCAGGTGTGGGAGGGAAGAGGAGAGTTCTGTTCGGGCATGCTCACTTCTGCAGCCTGTGACTGCAGGGACCTAACTGGCAGTGGGGGACCCTGTCTGAAGCTCAGGCTCAGGGCCAGGCTGTGACCGTGCAGCTTCTAGGGGTCACCAGGCCATAAGGGTAATAAACAAGGCCCTGGCTGTAAAGGATTTCCCCGGGGAAGAGTGAGAAGAAGAGGGGACCTGGGACGGACGTGGTTGTTTGCGTTTAAAATAGAATAGTTTTGTGTTGAACAGGCTGCCTCCACCTCTTTATTGCCCTCCCAAACACTATATTTACAACCATTTCCCCAGCTCTACCCGACATTTCGTGTAAAAATGGCTACCACCGAAGCCAGGCCCTCTCTCCAGCATCAGGAACATCCTTATGAGTCTTAGAACAACCGAATCCCGAGCTGGACCGGCCATCTGCGCCACTGTGGTGAATTTCCGGCTACACGTTGTTTTGATAATGAGGCTCTTAGCTCATGGTTAGCTTATAAAGTTCCTAATTAAACAAGGATGGGAAAATACGCTTATTATTTATTTCCAAGCACCCAGCCTTTGATAACGAAGCGAGGCACCCTCGCGGCGTGTGCCGACAGGCGCTTTTCCAACCCGGGCCGTCAAGGTCGGCTAGGAAGAAATGGGATCCACTGTTTTTGCAGCTTTTACATATTCAAAGGGTGTTTTCCTCTCCAAAGCCCAGGATTAGTCAATGATTGTGCCCTTTGAAGGAACATAATTGAAGCTGCTTTTTGGGGGGCCAGACGCTCCCGTGAGTATCTGCCTCAGGGGTTCATGAATCTCCTCTGAGGAGGAGGAGGAGGAAGGGGCTTGAGTTTTGGAATCAGCCAAGTCATTCGGAGCCAAGTGCGATGAGTAAGAGGAAAGACTGAGCGCAGTCATATCAGATCAACACACGCGTCCTGCCTTCACCCCCCACCCCGGCCCGCTCCCCCCAGTGCTCACCGTCTCCTAAGAGCACCTCCATCCCCGCCCTGCCCCCCGCCCAAGGACTGACTTCATTCTTCACCATTTAAACACGTTGCCTCTCCCCTCCTTCTACACACCCACACCTGATTCGCCACCCAGGGAAGGCAGCTTTGTTCTCCAACACACACCCCAGAATCTTCCATTGCCATGGCCAGCCTCCCAAGGAGGTGCCACGGTCCCTCGGCCCTTCACACCCTCCAGTCCTGCAGCACCGCCTTCCTCCCACGGGGCAGGTGCCGCCATCTCCTGCTGAGCGGCCTCCGCAGCCGTCTTCACCTTGCCCGCACCCCGAAAGGTCCCGGGAAAGACCCCCTGGACCTCGTGAGCTTTCTTTAGGCTCCTTGAACGGGCCCAGGTTTTTGCCACCTGGAGTCCCTGTCCTTGCTGCTTTCTCAGCCCTGCCACCCTCTTTGCTGTGTGCCTGGCTCCTACGCATGTTCCTGCCCTGCTCATCACAAACTACTGCAAACTGGGCAGCTTAAAACAACTGAAGTGTATTCTCTCCCAGTTCTGGAGGCCAGAGGTTCAAAATTAAGGTGTTGGCAGGGCCACGCTCCCTCTTGGGGAGGGTCCCTCCTGCCTCTCCCAGCTTCGGGGTTGCCGGCATTCCTGGGCTTGTAGCTGCATCACTCAGGTCTCTGCCTTCATCTCCACACGGCCTTCTCCTCTGTGTTATCTCTCTCTTCTTCTAAGGGTACCAATCCTACCGGATTTCGGCCTCACCCAAGTCCAGTATGGCTGCTTCTTAAGTAGTTACATCTGCAATCATCTGATTTCCAAACAAGGTCACGTTCACAGGTACTGGGGGGTGGGCAGGACTTCAGCATGTCTTTGGGGGACGGGACGGAGGGTAGACCATAACTCAACCTGTAACAGCCAGTGGCCTTTGGCTCTCAGCCTACCTACGCATCCCTTCCCCTGGGCGGGGGGCTGCCGCCTTCAGCTCGGGCCTTAGCCGGTGTCCGTGGCGACTGGTCTCTCATCCGAGATGAACCTGTGTGTTCAGTTGACTTGCCTTCGTGTCTGTCTCTCACTTGACTGTAAGCTCCTTGAGCCCTGGACCCCCAAGCCCAGCACTTCTCCAGAGGCTGACGGCGCGGAGCCGCCCTGTAGATGTTCAATACATTTTTGTTAACTGAACTTCAAAACAGGCGGCAGGCTAGAGGAGGCAGCAGCCTGAACATCGGACAACACAAAGGAATGAGACTATAAACCTACATCCACCCAGTGCTTTCTAATTTTCAATGTCTTCAAAGCCACTGTTTCATGGAATCCACCCAGCGGCCCAGCAAGACAGACCGGGCAAGTCTGAGTGACCCCTTTTCCAGAGAAGAGCTCGCCAGGCAAGCTTCTAATGGAAGGAGATGCTGGACCACTGAACAGTGGAGCTGGGAGGAGCCTGGCAAGACCCGGGGTCTGATCTGTTCCTCGTACAAATGAGAGCCGGGGCTGGAAGAGTGAAGCGATTCACTGATGACATCTCAGCTGCTGACGAGCAGAGTGGGGGTTGGATTCTGAGTCCTTCGGTTTCTAAGGAAACCCCAAACACGTTTGGGGAACAACAGGGTGGTCGCAGCAAGTGTGTATCCTCCCAAAATGATACCCCGGCAGGACAAGGCTCTTCCAAGAACATACCTGTAATGTACTAGACTTCTGGGATGGGGTTCCTGACGCCCTCCCCCTGGGCCTGGTGACTTTGAGGGATAATTGATCAATGATGAGGGACCTCACGAATCGATACCAAGGCATCTGTGATTAACGGGAGCCTATCCCAGCTGAGCCTACTTTTTAAGAGAGAATGCCTGGAAATCGTGAGCCCTAGGCACGGACCTCTGCTGCTGGCACCTCATGGAACGCCTGACCTCGTCCGTGCTCAACGGACAGCACATGAGTGAACACGGGCGGAACGCAGGCACAGCTGAACTTGGACGTGGCGGAGGCTCCGAAGCAGGAGGGACCCTCCCGGAATCCCTCAGTTTGTTCCTCGGACTTGACGCATCACCGATCCCCGCTGTGTGCAGGATTTGCATGGCCCCGAAAACTCACTCGGGTGTGGACGAGTGGGAGCTAAAGAATCAGGGAAACTCACCATTGTGATACCTGAGATAATAACGGCATGATATCAGTTTTCAGAGTTAGCATGGACCCTTCTAATGGAAGTGCTGGCTAGTAGACTGCTGTGGCCAAAAGCCCCTAAACTACATCAAGAAGGATTTTGGAAGCAAAGCTGAAAATATATCCGTACTTTTGTATATGATTTAGAATACCATATGCATTTTTAATGATTATATTAAAAAATATGTCCTGGAGCCCTGGCTGGTGTGGCTCAGTGGGTTGAGCACGGGCTGTGAACCAAAGGGTCGTCAGTTCGATTCCCAGTCAGGGCACATGCCTGGGTTGCAGGCCAGGTCCCCAGTAGGGGGCGTGTGAGAGGCAACCACACATTGATGTTTCTCTCCCTCTCTTTCTCCCTCCCTTCCCCTCACTTTAAAAATAAATAAATAAGATCTTTAAAAAAAAGAAAGAAAAAGAAAATATCTTGGAGAACAGCCATTAAAATAATCACAAGAAGAAGGAGCTGGCTCTGGGGTTAAAATAAAAAGGTTAGGGTTTTTGTTGTTGTTGTTGTTGTTTTCCTTTGTTTTTTGTTTTTATTTTTTTATCCTGGAAAGTGGATGGTTCAGGGGGAAATAGAGAATAATTTCTGCATAGATTTTCTGTCCATTAGACAAATATTCAGCACATGCCTCTTTGGTCATCGAGGTGCAGGGAGGGGTCAGAATGCCTAAGGCAGGCCAACCTTACTCTCGTGGGGTCATCGGGTGCTAATATAAATTTACCTTCTGAATTCTGGAAAATTATCTTATGAAGCTTGGAAGGGCTACATTTAGAATGAATACAAAAATCCATGCAAAAAACAGAAAAAGAAAAAAGAACCCCCACCCCACCCCTCACAGTGCCCAGGCGTAGAGAGACACCCAAGAGATAGTTGGTGACTTTATAAGTGTTGATATTCTTAACATGATATTAAAATGTCTATAGGGCCCTGGCTGGTATAGCTCAGTGGATTCAGCACGGGCCTGTGAACCAAGGGATGGCAGTTCGATTCCCAGTCAGGGCACATGCCTGGGTTGCAGATCAGTTTCCAGCAGGGGACGCACGAGAGGCAACCGTACATTGATGTTTCTCTCCCTCTCTCCCTCTCTCCTTCCCTTCCCCTCTAAAGATAAATAAATAAAATGTTTAAAAAAATAAAAATAAATAAAATGTCTATAGGAAAAGTAAGCAAAGGACAGCCAGCAATTCAGAAAGGAGAGATGCAAATGGCCAGCTGAAGGATATGCAAATTAAAATAGATGCAAAATTACATGCACGTTAAAATAGAACAATGCAGAGTTGCTAGTAAACCTTTAGAGTTAGGAGAGAGTAGTGAGTGGAGACCGAGGTCAGAAATAGATTCCACTGAACCCACACAAGCTACGAAATGGGTAATTAGCGAGACCTGGGATATTGGAGGGAAAGAAAACCAACGCTTGGAAGTCGTTTATCGTCCGAGGGTCCCTGCTCTCAGCTCACTTAGTCCCACAGACCCGGCTCCTCGGGACCCCCCGCGGGGAGGCGGAGAAATACCCAACGGAATGTCGGGCAGGCAGCCCAGCCGGGCTTTCTTATGTAACAATCGCCTGAGCGAGTTAGTGTGAGAACTTGCGAAATAAAAGCGCCGAGTGGCCAAAACAAACACGCGGGCCGGATTAAAGCCAACTTGGCCGACGCCGCGCCGGCAATTGCGTTTCATAAACATAGGAAAGAGCCCTAAAACAGAAAGCTGAGTTTTTGCCACAAATCCTGCGTGTGATTGTTGTTCGCCCCTATCTCTTGTGACGTCATCTTCACTATCAAAAGCTCCACATTCCACTGAGTCCACGGAGAGGACTCTCCACGGTGAACCCAAACCAGCGAGAGTCGGGGCCGGGGACCGCACGCTCTGCGTTTCTCCTGGGTGCCGCCCCCGGTGTTCCCTTCCACGGCCCTTGTTGGATCTTTCCAGCAAACACCTAGAACTCCCTCCCGTCTGGAGGTCAGGTATGCGTGGATCAGGTGGTGTGTTTGTTCAGCGCCCGGCGCTGTTGTTCCCAGCAGAAAGGGAGCGGGGACGGAACGCTCTGTCAAATAAACAATTGCCCAAGGTCTTGGGCAAGCGAAATTGGGACAGGAAGCAGACAGTGCACTGCTTGCCCCAGGTAACTGCCTGATAAGGTAAACACGCCGTGTACAATGAGTTCCTGTCCTCCTGTGATAAATATTTATACGCTGAGCCCTGTGTTTAAAAGCACTAAACCATTTCTCCGTCTGAACACTGACCTTTGGATACAAAACACAGGGCTAATTTTGCAGGTGATGTCATTAATTTTTGTGGCTCAGAGCTGTACTAGGAGCAAGAGGAATTGTTGTTTCTGCAATTGTTTAAAAAGTGATTCAGCAGGTGTGTGTAGCTTTCAGGCAGCCCTATCAGTTTACACTCTGCCACTTTCTGTAGTCACACGTAGAATGTAAGTTACACCAACGATTTGGGGAAGATGGTGGCCCGGCAGTTTATCCTAAGCAAACTCAGGCCCTCCTGACGGTAGAAGAAGTGATGGATTCAGCCATGGGTCTAGGCAACGCCTTGCATTACTTCTCAGAGGGTACCGGGGACCTTATTTCTAGGATATTGGGTTGGCATGGCCCGAAATTCCTGTGACCCAGACCTATTGAACTTTAAGGTAAATAAAATGTGCGGGCAGAGCAAGCTCTTACCTCGAGCTAAAGGAACCCCACCCAAAACAGAAGTAAAAGGCAAATGACAAACAAGGACAGATAACGCGTCGGTCACAAAACAGCACCGCCTTCTTTCAAGGCGGTGACCTGGGTCCTCCCTGTCACCTCCCCCCTCCCCCCCAGGGTTCCATGTATCTGAGACCTTATTGTTTCGCCCCTGAAACAGCCCAGACCCACCTCCTGCCCTCTCACAGCTTCCTGCCCGTTCCCTGCCTTCCTCAGCCTGCTCTTGCCCAGGTGCCTCCAGGCACCGGCTCACCGAGCCCGGAGCCAGGTGTTGCCGCCCGGCGGGGCTCCCAGGTTCCCACTTCTCACGAAACGGTGTCCTCTCCCATCCCACAAAACGGTGCCCTCTCCCGTCCCACAACCGCAACCCGGACTGCAGCCCAGATCCCTCCCGCCGTGACCCGCCTGCACCTGGTTGTAGATGGTCCTTCCCGAACACCTTGGAGCCTTCCATCCACGTCACTCTGTGTTCACTGCCGCCCCCCTACAACCCCCATCCTGCTCTCAAAGTGTCTGCGGCACCACACACCTAAACACGGTTAAAATGGTCAACTACATTTCACCACAATTTAAAAAAATAACTAATACCTTTTTAGTTGATTAATTAATTTTTAGAGAGAGGGAAAAGGAGGGAGAGACAGGGAGACAAACATCGATGTGCGAGAGAAACACCAATCAGCTGCCTAGCTGCCTCTCATCAGTGCTCCAGCTCGGGGACCGAACCCGCAACCCAGTCACGCACCCTGACCAGGAACCAAACCTGCGACCTTTCGCTTTGGGAGATGATGCCCAACCAAGTGAGCCACACTGGTCAGGGTAAAAATAACTAATATGTTTTTAAAAGGTAACAGTAGCTCCCACGACCTGTTACTACTGTTCAGGAACCTCCGTTCAGTGACCAGTCCTCAGAGCACGGTCGGATGGGTGGGAGTCCTCCCATCCCCCCGGAGGGACTGAAGGACCAGCTCAGGCTGTCAGACTCCCTCAGGCTCACAGCTGAATGCTGGAGCGCTCTGGTGCCAGGTCCTTGCAGAGGGTCCCTGCTGTGTTTCCATGGCCGCTGCGGGCTGGGGGCTGTAGGCAAAGAGGACATCCAGTTCGAAAAGCCTAAAGTATTCACCGTCAGCTCCAAACCGGCTCCAGGGCCCCTGCTGGGACGTGGTAGGCGCTGGAGAAATGCTTGGTGGTTGAATGACTGAGGTCGCTGAGCTACCCTGCCTGCAAGATCTCGTGATGCATCGAGTCCTCGATGGGCCTTGATGTGTTAACCCCCGAGAGGCGTGAAGCTGATGACCTTGGGCAAGACATTTGACCTTTCTGAGCTTTGGTTTCCTTTTCCGTGAAATAAAAATTGAACCAGATGATTCCTGGCTGGGAGAGGGGAGGGTCTTCCTGATTCCAAAATTCTACAGCTACCTCAGAATACCTGCTTCCTAAGGGCCCCCATTTCTGTTTCCCGCTGGGGAGGGGGTCAAGGAGGGTCTGTCTGTACAGCAGTTAGAGAAAGAGATCTTCCCGCCGGACAAATAAAAAATCTCAGTTTCTCATTTTCAAGCGTTCTGCCTTCGGCACGTATGTCTTCATACGGTAGCTTTTTATGTTTCGAAATGTAATCTGCAGCCCGGACCTGCTCGGAGAGGCCCCACAGCGCTTTTCAAAGTGGGGCTGTTTGGGCGAAAAGAGGGAAAAAAAAGAAAAATACGGTAACAGCTTTAGGCTGGCATTGAAGTAACTTGGAAATCCTACTCTAGGTGGAATTCTAAAGGGCGGCCATGGAAAGATTTCCTCCAGCGTTTCAGTCTGGACTCCGAAACGTCTGAGAGTGGGTGCGTAATCATTAACTTTTATTGTGGACACACCAGGCTCGATTGCGGAAGCGGGGCAATGACTGGCTAGCTCTTCCTCATCTCTCCCCCGGCGGCAGGAGCTGTGCGGCGCACGTGCGGGTTTGGGGCGGAGCGTTCCCCAGACCCTGTCCAGGTACGACACCCCGGGAAACGGCCATAAGGCTCACACCCGGCGCCACACGCTCTGACCGCTGGACGCAAGCACACTTGGCTGTGCAACTGTGTTCTCGGGCTCGGACTGGGACCAAAGCACAGAAAGTCTCTGTGTCCTGCGTGCTACCGGGGCTTTCATTTCTTTGATCTTTTTTTTTTTGGTGGCGACACCAGTCACCAGCATCAGAACTGTATTTTCTTGCCGTCGCAGAGGACGGCTCCCGTGTGCTTTGATGACCAGGGCTCGCCACATCCGGGTCCCCTCCTCCAGCCGTCCTGGGCACTCTGGGACCCCTCTCCTCTCTCCAGCACCCAAATCTGTGTAACTGCACAGGTTGTCTTGGGTGGAGCAGAAGTGAAACACCAACCAACACCCGACGTTACCGATATAAACCGTCCCTGACTTTTCTAGAAAGTTAACCAAGCTTGGAAATTCGTGTTAGCTATGATACTGGTTGGTGGTTCACGGAGAGAGTGTTCACGGCTTGAGTGCAAGTCATTGCATCTTTTTTCCTTTTTGGGAAATGGAAACGTTTTATCGTTAACAGCTTTGTTGAGATACGTAACACATACCCTAAGGTTCACCCATTTCAGGTGGACAGTCCTATGGCTTTTGGTCTGTTCGGAGTTGCGCAGCCGCGAGCACCATCGATTCTAAAATATTTTCATAGCCCCAGGGATAAATGGGCCCCTCTTAGCCTCCCCCCCCCACCGCCCCCAGCCCCCCGGGGCAACCGCTGGTCTACTTCCTGTCTCTATGGACCTGCCCGTTCTGGACACTCCACGGAAATGCAGCCACACGGGAGGCGGTCCTTTGTGTCTGGCTCCTTCCACTCAGCACCAAGTTTTCAAGGGTCGTTCATGCTGTAACACGTATCAGAGTTTCACGCCTTCTTCTCCTTTCCTCCATTCGCTGACTGATGTGTCGGTGAATGTTGGAGCGGGAAGGGACATGGCAGGTCCCCCAAGGCCACCCTCAGTTTTACAAAGAGAAGAGAGGCCCAGAGCGCGGGGAAGTGGCCTGTCGAAGGTGACACAGCCAGGTGACACAGAGCTTTGGTTTTTAAGCCATAAAATGTCTGCAGCATGGTGAAAACTCTAGGAAAAAATCTAATGAACACACACAAGCCCATCGCCCTGCTTTGAGGCCACCTTCCCATATTTGTAGGTGATGTCATTTAAAGAATAAAATATCAAAGATACTTTCGAGGGTCTCTGTGTACTCTCCTCCCTGGTCCCTGGTCCTGGCCCCTCTCTCTCCAGAGAAAAATACTTTGCCAAACGTGTTCTTTCCAGGCACATTTTAATTCTATCTATATCTCTATACATGCGTTCTATTTTGTGCATGCATCCAAACTTTATATAAACAGCATCGAACCGTATATATGTGCTATTCTGCAATTTGCTGTTTACAACGTCATGCTTTTGAGATTTAGCCAGGGTCTACCATACTCACTGCTTTATAGCATCTTTTTTTTTTTTTTTAATCCTCACCCAAGGACATTTTCTCATTGCTTTTAGAGAGAGAGGAAGGGGGGAGAGAGAACACAAGAAATATCGATCTTAGAGAGGAACACCATTGGTTGCCTTCCTGTACGTGCCCCAACCAGGGATGAAGATCGAACCCGCAACCTGGGCGCCTGTCTGGACCAGGAATCAGACCTGCGACCTTCCGGTCCCCGTGACGACGCTGCAACTGGCCGAGCCACACCGGCCAGGGCTATCAAATCTATTTTAAAAACATACCAGCATTGAGTCATCTCTGTGCCCCGAGGAGTATTTAGATCTGGGGTCAACAAACTTTTCCAACAGAGAGTCGGACGACGCGTATTCTGGGCTTTGCAGGTCAAACATCCTCTGTCACCCAGCGACCTCAGCTGGACAGCAGCCTCGGACGGCGTGACCGCAAACGGGCGTGTCCCAGTAACAGTTCGCAGGAACGGGCAGCCAACCTGATTTTCATTTGCTTATCCACTGGTCTTTCGGGTTTCTCCTTGGGGACTCCCCGGTCCCAGTTTCTTTCACTTAACAGCTTGCAGGGGCGCTTGGTAAATTCTAAATTCTCTTTGCCGGGTGACTACGGACTCCGTCCGTTACTCAGTTTTCAGCCTGCTGCTTGCATCGTCTCTCTGTTCTGGTTGTTTGAGGGACTGGAGTTTCTAATTTTAATCGACTGTCAATCTGTTCATTTATAGTTTGTACCTTCCGAGTCTTGGTGAAGAAATCCTTTCTTAATATAATTTTCTCCTGATTTCCCAAATGTTTCCAGGTTTGCTTCTCACATTTAACTCACCTGGAATTTACTGGCATGTTTGGTATGAAGTAAAATTAGTTTATTTTTTTCTATAAGCACCACCAGTTGCTCAGCCCTAATTATTGACTAGGCCGTCCTTGTATTGCTGATCTGCTGGAGGGGGGGAAAAGCATCTTTCTCCTTGTACCCTCTGGGTTCTCCGCGGGGGCTCTGCGATGGCAGCTGGACAGGCGGAGATGCATGAAAACACGGATGTAAGTTTTCTGCGACCTAGGAGCCTCCCTAAAGACAGGAGGCCCCGGAGAAACGGTCGCGCCTCAGTGTTTTGCCGGAGGCCCGGCGGAGAGTGGAAACCATGGGAAAACACGGAAAGACAAAGGGGCCCGAGCTCAGGGCGGTAAACTGGGAGAAAGAGCAGGGCCCACCCATTGGGACTCCTCTCCCCGTCCCTCCGTCCTCCGTCCCTCTGTCCTCCGTCCCTCCATCCTCCGTCCCTCTGTCTTTGGAGAGGAGGCTGCTCCTTTCCTCCGGGGACCGGGATGCACCTCTCACAGGAGGGTTTTATGACCTGCTTCGGGGGGAGGTCGGAGACTCCTTCCTACACCGGCCATTTTTCAAAAGGCTTCAGTTTAAAATGCTCACTGTGCCAGGGCGCCGTGTCCTCGGGCAGCGCGTCCCAACGCTGTCCCGACGGGGCCACCGCTACCACGTAAATACCGTCTGGCGTCTGTGGGCTTATCGCTGGGCCCTGTTCCTGAAGTCTGCCTGTTTCTGGGCTGGCTCCAGCCGTTCCAGTTCCCAAAGTTCCTAACGAATCCTGATGTTGAGACGGGCAGCCCCCCCCCCGCTTTCCAGCTTGCCTTCTCGCTTCAAAATGGTCTTCACTACTTTTGGTTGTTTGCTTTTCTGTCTAAACTGCAGGGTAAGCTTGACAGTTCCCCAAAATTCCTTACGGGGCTTCTGATTGGTTGTACACTAAATTTAGGTATTCATTCGGGAGTGTACTAGCATCTTTATGAGCTACTGACCATTTCCATGAAGATGGCACATAGCCCTCCTTCTCTTGTTTCAATACACACACTTTAAATAATTTTTTAAAACTGTGTAATTTGTTATAAGTTATATAAGTTTTATAATTTTCTCTATAAATGTCTTACACATCTTCCGTTATATTTATTCCTTGGTTATATCAATTCTCTTGCTCTTGTAAGTGGTAGTTTTACAATTATAGTACTTCCGGTGTATAGGAATACCCTCTGTTTTATATATTAATCTGAAATCCAGCAACTGTGATAAACTCTTAGCTCCAAAAAGTTTGCTAGTTCTAAAATTCCCTTGGATTTTTATGTGGATATTCCTAATATCTGTGATCTATGACAGTTCTATTTTTATTTTCCACCTAGCACCCTCTACTAATCTTTTGTTCTTAATGCACAAGCAAGGACCCGACTCCCCGTCACCTGCTTGGACAGAAGGGGTGACGGAGGCCACTGCCGTCTCCTGCCTGCCATTGGAGGAGTGTTTCCCATTTAACCTCTAAGGGTGGCATTTGCTGGGGGTTTTCAGCAGATGCCCCTGCCCTCCAATTATGAAAGATCCTGCCTATTTCTAGGGAGCTGCAAGTCTTTACCCTGGCTTCTGAAATAGTTTTTATTAATTAACGTTTTATTATGGAAGTAAGATACACTCCGAGAAGCAGCAATGAATAGATGAAAAGAATAAATGAAATGAATAGAACGGCCTTTCCCAGCCCCCACCCTTCTCCTCAAAGTCACTGATATCTTGTCTTTCCTCCCAAAAATTTTCAGCGTGTATAACAAGCATATATTTTTATGCCCATTTTTTTCCCACACAAAGAGATCTCACTGTACATGCCGTTCTATAGTCTGGTCTTTTCCAGTAAAATCTCCTGGATGTTACTCTATATCAGTCCACATTGGTCCACCCCATTCTTTTCCGTGGCTGCATAGTATTCCACTACATGGATGCCCATGATTGGTCTAATCAATTCCCTATTAAGAAACATTCAGGCTGTTTCCATATTTGTCTATTAATCTGTTTGTTGGCTATGGAACATGAAGCCTCAGTGAACACCCTTAGGCATATCTTCGTACATTTCTGCAGGCACATTTGTAGGATAAATAGGAAAGCTCCCCGTTTTACACTCCGTTGCCGACCCCTCAAATCCCTGTTCCTGAACACCCTGCTCTTCACTGGAGGAGACCCAGGAAGACTGCACTTGCTCCAGCCAAGATCCTCTGGGACCCATGGGGACCCCTTGCATCTCCCTCTCTCCCTGGCAAGAAGACAGGCTGGGGCGCAGAGAGTAGACAGCCCATCTTCGGGCGCTTGTCCTGTGGACCCGCTGGTTCCTCTCAGCCTGGCTTACTCTCTGCAGACTTTGGACCTAATTATGCACCTAGACTTACAGTATTCCCTGCTTCTTCCTCCTCCGGGGCCTGGCTCCTCAGGTGCCTGGTACCTGTGGGCTCCTCCCCCCTTCACCCTGGTCTTGGACGTGGCTCTGGCGTCTGCTGGCTCTTCCTTAGGCCAAAGAACTCTTAGCTTCCCGTGCTGTGTCTCCTGCATCTGTGATATTTATTTTCTTCTTCTTATACTAACTGGCCTCCCCCCACCCCTTCCTGGGCCCGCCTGATCGTGGTCCCCTGCCTTTGTAAGGGGCCAGAATATACCGCCCCAAAATATGCCACTTCAGTCTAAGAGTTGTTTTGGACTGAGGGTAGATGAGAAAAGCAGACAGAGGATGGGCTCTCTGCCCTCCTGTTATCTGCCTGGAAGCGGGGCGTAAACTCCCTGTTGAAGCTGTGCCCGCTCCCCCGTACGAGGACGGCAACCCCTATGACCAGAGATGGTACCGAGGTGAGTCTGCAGGAACAAACTCTCACCTAAACCCTAAGCAGCCCTCCTCTGCCCTGGTTCCTCCCATATACTTAACTTCCCACCATTTCCTGCCCCTGGCAGCCCCTTTCCTTTCTCTGGGCATTTGCCCACAATGTACCGCTTTTTGTTATAAGGCTATAGAAGTCCCCGATTTAAAAAGGGGTTTCACTTCTGTGACACTCCCATGCACGTAAACAAAAATAAAACCTCTGTGCCTTTTCTCCTATTAATCTGTCTCCAGTCAGTCTAATTTTAATTTGCATGCCCCAGAGACAGAGCCTAACAGGGTGGAGGAAAAGTGTTTCCTCCCCTACACATCCCCCACTCCCTTCTGCACCGACCGTGACCAGGCAGGGCTGACTGAGCCCCCTCGGAGGGCGCTCCCTCTGTCGCTCACCCACATCACTAATTCTGTTCCCCCCAGCTGGGGTGGTCTTTCACGATGGAAGTCAGATCACATCACTTCCTTTTTTAACCTTTTATGGCTTCTCGGCCCCGTAGAAAATACCCAGCACCACAGAGCATCCTGCCTCCTGCTCCTGCCATCCAACCCTCCTTGCACGGGACCTGGGAACCTTCGGGCTGCCCTTTCTCAGCTCCAGCTCTTTCTCACTTGATGGCTTTGAACTTGCGAGGCTCACTTCACCCTCAACCCCTCACCACCCCGTGAGAAGTAGGCGTTATTCTTTATCATCACACCTCAAACCTCCTTTTTCTTCTTTTACCAGGACTTTGTCATGCCTCCCCCATCAGGACGGAACTGATTTGCCTTGAAGGAATGACCTGTCCCCATGACTCGGTGTCCGCCAATCTGCCCCACCTTGCGGGGGGGGGGGGGGGGGGGGGGGGGGGGGGGGGGCGGAAGCTTCGCCAATCAAACTGCCCGCTCTGGAATCTGACCCTTGGCCCCTGCGGTGTGTTTACAACGACAAAACAGCTGGAGCGGATTTATTTCCAAGGTGGTGCCCTGAAGACGGCCCTCTGACCGCCTGGCCTTCCCTGCCCACCACTCCACCCCACCCCACCGCACCGCCCCTCGCTCCTGCCCCACACCCGCCCCTGCCCTTCACCGGCCCTATGGTGCAGCTGTACCTTCCGTTTTCTGAGCTCCCTGTGTCCTCCCTTCCCCCAGCCTCCCTGTCTCATCAGCTCAGCTGGCTGGGGCTCTGCTCTTCGAATGCTAAGAGCCCTGGCTGACTCCCTCCGCCCTCCCTGGAGGGCCCCCCTCCTGTAGCCAGCCTCGCCCCACTCGCCCGGTGCCCAGCTCTGCGGGCACACACACTAGCCCCCTAGATACAGGGCCCGGCACAAATAACGCCCCTCCTTTACAAGCTGGTGATCTATGCCAAATCTTTTACCACAAAATCATAAGTGTGCAATTCTGCAACATAACGATATCACGCTCAAGCGCACCATGTGACATTGTAGGTGAAGTGTTCACGTTGCTGTCCATCTCGTGTGAGACATTCGTGTCCCCTCCCGACCACTCAGTGGCGTTACTTCTGCCGGACGGACCCTGTGCACGTGACGAAAGAGGAACAAAGGCTCTTCATCGTGGGGGGGGGGGGGCAAGGGCATCCTGAAAGGACTGGGGGTGAGGCGTTGGGAGCAGGGCTTGGACAAGAGCCGTTACCCACATCCTCCACCTTTGTGGGGTTTCTGCTGCTTCCTTTGGCCGGACACATGGCTTCCCAGGGGGGCGTCTGGGAGACAGGAGCGCAGCCCCTGTGCCGTGAGTCACACAGGACCGCAGGACCCAGCCGCCCCACCATCGCAGGTCGGACTGCGGGTGAGTGGGTGCCGTGTTTGTCTCTTTTCATAAATGGGGAGGGTGTGCTTGATGAGGGGGAGGGACGGATCGGCATCCACTCAACTTCTGAATAATTTTCTCAACGCCGGCAACCCTAGGTTTCGCCTCTTGCTGTGACCCCAGGGCTTCCTCTTTCCAACTCGGACCTTCTGCTTCCCTCCGGTGAAACCGGGGGAGGGGGTCGCTGACTTGCTCCTTCTGGACGGAAAATAGACACACACGGGACCGAGCAGGGAGCCTCCCTGAGGGTGGGCAGCTCCCCCTGGCCTTCGCCAGCCCCGGCGCCCAGCCTGTGCGGGAGCGTGGTAAAATACCTGCCGAGTGACTGCATTCGATGACTTCCACTTTTACAAAAAGGCTAACTTTGCAATAAAGCAAATTCCTTTCTTTTCCTGTCACAGACATAAAAATCTCAGGGCTGCAACCTGCCCTCTGAGTGCCCATCAGAAGCTGAATTTCCTCTAGCGTCTGGCTGTCCGCACAGCTCTGGGTTGGGCCCACTTTTCCTTATATTAAGCCAAAGACCACATTGCACGTGTAGACAAAACAAAGCCACACGCTCACACTCACGGTTACAAGCATCCTACCCTTTTCTCCGGGACAACCGCCGCCACCATGGCCACACCCTGTTCTCATCTTTGAAATCTCACCCCCACCGACTCGCCTTGTCTCAACTGCCACTCTGGCCCCCTCACCGAAGACCCCTCCACCTATTCTCTAAAAAAGTGGGGGACCCAGGGCTCCACACTTGGAAGGTCTCAGGGAGCAGCTAGACTTTCTTCTCCCCAACCCCCGTCCCAGGTTTGGGGGGCTCAGACTCCATTCCCACTGGACTGTGGGTCTAGTGCCCCTCAGGGAGGGGAGACTGGGGTCTGGACCGTCTCTGCAGCTTCATCTCCACATCCCTGGCACCCCGCAGGGTCCCTTCAGAGCACAGGTGCTCCAGACCTTGGCTGAATGAATGAATGAATGAATGATTGATTTCTGGGAACTCTTCATCCTCTCTGAGAAGCCAAAACCGGCCCCGAGTTAGTCGTCTTCTCTTTGGACCCAGGAACCAGCTTGTGCTGGCTGCTCCGAGGAGGCACACGGCTGTTCCCCTTTCTAGGAACTGTCATCTTGGTGTCTGGATTCGAGTGGAACCCCCGGGGAGGATTTGGCCCTTCTGGGCTGTGAGAGGCTGAGGTGCCTGCTTCAGAGCTGGGCATGGCGCACACGGGCAGGTACAATGACAACAACAGCCACGGTGAGGAGGAGGAGGAGGAGGTGAGGAGGAGCGCAATGGCAGAGGCGAAAGGGGGGGATGAAGGTAAGGAGGACGACCCCCTCTGGCTACCCCTGAGCTAAAGGGCACCCCCACCCCTATCCCGAGGAAGCTTTGAGCCACTTCCTTCTCACCCCACCACAGCTGCTTCCCTGAGGATCAGGGGTAAAGGCTCGGCTCCATGTGGCTCCATCTGCAGGTGATGACCAGTTGGCACAGCCAAGAGAGCAGCCAGGCAGGGAATCACCTGGCGTTTGGGAAGAAAATCCCCCAAGGAAGAAAGGCATCCACACTCATTTCCTTGGCAGCTTGTAAATCTCTGCAGCCGGCACCTCTTATCTGTTTGCTTCCAGACTCAGGAAATGGATATTTTTGTGGGGTGCTGGGGAGGTTACAAATATTTATCATACAATAAAATTGTATAGGTCAGATTAGATCATAAGACTGCTCATCTTAATTAATCTAGTGAGATAATACTGTAGAAAGGAAAAAAAACTTTCCATCTTTCTCTTGGGTTCAGCCCCTGGGGTCTGTGAATTAGACTAACAAAAGACAGATGAACAGGAGAAAAGGCATACACATTTTATTTTAATTTTAACATGCAAAGAAGCCTTTAAAGGAAAAAAAAATAAAGATCCAAAGAAACAGTTAAACTTGGGGGGAAGGGCTTATATACCAATTTAACAAAGGGCCGTAAGTTTTTGAGAAGTGATGAGACAAAGGAAAAGAGGTTTGGGCGTCTGGAGGTAGCCAGTTGTGGGAAGGGGAATATATCGAAGAAACCAATGGAAGTCGGGGCTATTCATAAGGTCTGGCTGACGCGGACTCACCTTGGCTCCATCCCTGTCTCCCGCAATGAAGACTGACCTCTTTCCGGCACGCAGCGGGGACACCTTCACAAGGGAAATTTTCAGGCAAAGGGCCCCAGGTGCTTTCCCTGGGTGTGGGTTTTCTCACCCGCCTTCGGCCCAAAGCTTCCCTTCTGCCCACGTGGCATATTTTGGGGTGACACACTTTGATCCCCCTTCAGTGTTTTAAAAGAAATTGGGTTATAGCACCCTCAAAAACCGTATAGAAACCCCGAGCAGAGGAAAGCGGGACCTTGCCCTCTGGAGACACGGGCTCCTTTATTTGGGGAACAGCGAAGAATCATTTAAATCAACACCGAATTACTGATGTGGAAACCCAGGGCTTCTAAATCCTGACAGACATGTTTAACATAAATTAAACGTTTTTCCCTTTGATCTTTCTTGCTCAGCAAAACTGCTTTTACAACGTGTATGTAAATCATTACAGACTTCAAACTAGTGAAGTTGAAATAAATTGGGGTTCATTATTTATTAGCATATTCTCCCTCATTTCAGAGGAAGACTATCTTACTTCTGGATTTCCTAAAAAGCACAGTGTAAGAGCACCCGTGAACGGGTGGGGGGCGGAGTTCCCTGACCTTCGGGTACCTCGGCCCATCGCCCCTCTGCTCGGCTGACTGGTCAGCCTTGGAACTCAGCCCCAGGGCCCGGGGCCGGCTCTGGCCAGCTCATTTAGGCACCGGTGCCCAGGCCAACGGACTTGCCTCTTTTGAACTGTGCTCAACACACAGAAAACAAAGGAGTGTGGCCCCGGGCAGGACGGGCTAACTCCCCTCCGGGCCACCTTCTGCACGGAGTTCCGCACATGCTCAGACCAACAGCCCTTCCCGTCTAGGAACGCGACGGGAGAGGCTCACTTGGAATGCTCCCTCCCAAAAGCCCCATGTTTTTACAAAATGACATTTTGAACATGCCCTTCCCCTCTCCTGAAGTACAATGGTAAGAAAATGCAATCAATTAGGCCTCAATGACAGAAGACCCTATAAATTCGAGAGTTACACCTACTGTAATGTTAGAAGTGCTTTTTTGCTCTTAGGAGCTCTGTGATTTTCATAACTATTCTATAAATAACTTTAATAAAGCATGGAGGAAAGAAACAAAAAGAAAGCACTCCTTTAAATAACCCACAGTTCAAATCCAGGTCTAGAAGGAGCGTTTGCCGACTCCCTTTAGGGAGGGCAGCATCTGAGGTGGTGGCCAGGCGCCCGCGCAGACGGGGAGCTTCCAGTCAGCAGCCAGCACGCAAATTAAGAAGCGGAGGTTAAACACCTAATGGTGGAGATCGGCCAGCCCGCGCGGTCTCCAGGTAGGGGCTGTGAAGCCCCAGAAGCATGAGGATACTGAAAGTGTCCAGGACAAGGCTGCTGGCCGTAGCTGGAGCTCCCCTGGGGGGAACACCTCCCCCGGGGCAACACCTCCCCCGCCCCCACCCAGGAGACCAATTTCAGCAGCGTCTGCCTTAACGCTCCCTTTTAAGGGTTCTCCTGCCCTTTGCACGTCCACCCAGCAGGGTGCCCCCCAGCTGCTCACTGGAGAGCAGCACCCCCTCCTCCCCGTCTGCAGGAGCTGCAGATTCTCAGCCTCAGACCCCTCAGACCCCTCAGACCGCGGGTCGGTGTGCGATGCCTCCGCTTCCACCCACAGACTCATTTGCTGGAAACAGTAAAAGCGAAATTGAGCAAAAGGGCGTGACACGCTGATCTTTCTTCTTTTAAACACAACTGCTGGGCAAATGGGGTTTTACAGACTGGAGCCTAATGGGGTGATGTCAGCCAAATCCGCGCTGCTTCAGAATAAACGCATAATAAACACGTAATGAATTCAAAAGGCCCTGACTCATGAGAGATGATAATGCACCATCCAGCTGCTCCCAGCAAAAGTGAAAGATCCAAAGTGGGGTTCATTCCTCGCTGCGCTGAGCTGGAGGCGGGGAAACCAAAGATTACCCTGCCAGGCTCGGCCAGGCCCCAACAAGCCAGTCACTAGGTAAGGGCGTCGAACACTCAAGTCCAAAGGCACAGCGTTGCCAGGAAGTGTCTTCCAGGCCTGGAAGTGCACGCCCTCCCTGGGCAACCCCTGGGAAATTTCTGTAAGTCACCGAGACTCATGCACGTGAGGGGGCAGCGTGTGGCTGCTCAGAAATCCCCTGTGTTTGACACCCCCGGTCTTCTCTGCTTTCCCCAAGGGGCTCCTTCCTTAGCAGTGGGCACAGGCCAGCCTATATCAGGGTACAGGAGAGGCAGCAGCCCCACCCCACCTTACTTGGGGTAACTGTGGTGCCACGAAGGAAACTCTGTCGCTGTGAAGTGGGGCTCCAGGTCCCCTGCAAGTGAGCCGGGAGGGGAGGAGACAAGTTTCGGGGGGGGGGGGTGTCTGAGCTGAGCTTCAGGATGAATCAAAGGCTAAGTCACCTTCCTCAAAAGTGTGATATTGCTGTGACCTCACAGGGGAGCCACATAAGGGGGAGGAAGAGGAGGATCTGATTTTGCACCTGGGGTGGGAGGGAGGGCTTGTGGAAGTTGAAGTGTCTGGCGGGGAGGATGGGTGGCCCATGTGTCTGTTTGCCTTCGTGGGGTGCGGTTGGGTGGGTGCCTCTGGCTGCCCAGCTCTGGACATGGCCGGTCCCTGCCCCGGGGCTCCCTCGGGTCACAGGCCTCTGGAGTCACCCCGACGCTGTGCCAGGCTTGTGGCCGGAGAGCCAAGACTCAGACTGCTTTGCCACTGCTAGGACCAGCCCTCGGCGAAGCTCAAGTTCAGGAGCTCAGCGAAAACAAACCCGGGCTCCCCACACCCCCAAAGATTTCTTCCAGGTGCAAGCGTGAAGAGGAGAAGGCGGCACCGCACCAGCGCTCACTTGAAAAATTCTACTCGGAAAAATCACTCAGACCGCTGTGATCACCCATCCGGCTCCAAGGCGAGGACGGCCCCCGCGGAGCCCGCTTCCTGCGCCCCCAGCTCCCCCCACCCCACCCCCAGTGCAGAGCCCCCACCATGCCTGACTCACTGCATGCCTTAAAGGGGACACGCTTCTGGGGGGGGCTTCTGTCAACGGTCTAGGGGCCCCAACCCTACTCCACCCCCGGCTGATCCCTGGGCTTGGTCCTGCATTTTCACCGCGGTCTGGCCACCTCCCTCTTCCTCCTCCCCCTCCTCGGCCTCCCCTCAAGGAGTTGTTTCAGCCCTAAAATAGTCTCCAGCACCCACTCCTCCCCTTCTTAAGAAAATCCCACCCCTCTGTGCCAGGCCCTCCCTTCCCTTCCCGCAAACCCCTGGAGCTCAGTTTGCAGGGGCTCACCCACCACTGTCTGGCTTGCATCCTGCGCTAGCCTCAAAAGCACCCTTTTTAAACAGGATTTTTGTCATCTCAGACTTACAGAAGGTGCTGCAAAACAATGACAATGAACTCCTCCAGGCCTTTGCCCAGAGTCCCCAGCCATGAACATTTTGCCACGTTTGCTTTATCATTTTAAATATATGTATTTATGTATCTGTGTATATTTGCATTTATGTGTGTATGTAATATGTATACATATACACACAAACACATTTGTGTGCATGCATAGACATATATACATTTTATATGTGTGTATGTATGTATATTTACATACACACGTGTTTGTTTCCCAAACCATTTGCAAGTCAATTTCGGACTTCACGTTTCTTTCTCTCTACACGTGTGGCCGTGTTTTTACTAAGGACAAGGGCAAGGACATTCACGGCACCGTCAACAATAAAACCAAAGCCTCCCTTAAGGACGCCCAGGGACCTCTGAGCTGCCCAGCGCAATGGTCTGCTTGGCCTTCCCGCCCCTGATCTCCCGTCGCTCTGTCCCCTCTGACTCTCCCCCTTCTCAGCTCCTCTCCTGACCCCACCCAGAGGTGGGCCCCCCAGGGAGTTGCCTTCTGTCTCATTGCCCAGCCCCCCCATGGAGGTGGCCACGACTCCCCTGGGGCAGCCATCACCACACCCTGCCCATGTGGACGCTCCACCCTCGGCCTCCTTCCCAACCCCTCCCTGGTCATCCGTGGTTTTCCAGGAATCGGCACATGCACCCCTTGCAGTCCCTCCATGCGTCATTGTAAACCAGACGTCAGAAACCTGAGGTCACCGCCCCTGCCCTCTCACCTCTGAATTCTGCCCCACCCAGACCCTCGCCCACTTATCGGTGCCCACCCCCTGCTCCCTGAAGGCTGTCTCATCTGCCTCCTCCTCCCTGTGAAGTCCACCCTGTGCTCCCTTGCCGGGCAGCTGGACTCCCCACCTAGAGCCCTTTGCCCGTGTGGGGATTCGGAACGCGCCTCCCCAAATTGCGCCACTTGGGCATGGGAGTGATCTGTCAGTGGTGCTGGCATGCGTGTGCAGGGGCTACACGTGGTCACGCCCCCATTCGTCTGCCTCAGATTTACTGATGAGACATTCTGTCCCCACACCAGTTTGATGTGACAAGGTCCCTGTCGTCACTGAAATCACTGCCCCAGGGACCTTCCGCTGGCTTCAGAGAGCGGATTCTCGGGTGCCTGGAAAAAATAGTCCAATGTTAGGAGAGGAGGGAGCATTTTCTGAGAAAAGGGTAATACGTCTCGTCAAATTTCTAAAAGACTGTGTGACCTCTCCCCCAAAAGAAAAGAAGCCAGTAGCCCGTGTATTAAAGTTTGAATTCCTTAAGGGAGATAAGACCATGTATTTCTGGCTCAACCCAGCATTCCCCAAGGCAGTTCCCCACAGCCCGCAGCCCGCAGCCCGCAGGTCTGGCTCAGCAGTTCCTGGAATTGCCGGTCACAGGACTGACCTGAGGCACTGGGTAAACAGTGGGATTCCTGGGCCCAGACCCTGTGGCTCCTGATTCAGAAGACCTGAGTGCAGGTGCCTGGGTGGTGGTGGTGGGGGCCCCGGGAATCTGTACTCCGCACACAGGAGGCGCCCATGCAGAGACGCCGGGCTGGGCTGGGCCAAGGCCTTCGTCCCTCCAGACGTTTACAGCCACTGTGGCCCCTCTTCCTGGGATCTGCGCCCACCCACCGTCGATACATTCCTACGCGTCCTCCAGTGTCCGAGTCAAACCTCAGCGCCGTGGGCGAAGCCTTCCCCGGTAACAAAGAGCCCCAGATGGACAGCTCTCCTGAGAGAGGCCGTTCTCTCCCCCTTCCCCGTGGCAGCCAGGCGGGTGGGCTGGCGAGCAGGCCCCGCTCCCCTTGCTCACCCTTCCACGTTTCTGTCGCGATCCAGGGCCCTGCACCCCTCACTGGGGTTGCAACTAGGTCCCTGCCCAGCCAGTGCCTCCAGAGCAGGACCGTGCCCAGCGTCCTCTGGCCCTACCAGAAGTCGCACACCTGACCACCCGGCGGAGCTCCTGTCAACCAGAACTTGGTCGTACGGCCCTGCCAGCTGCAAGGGAGGCTGGGAAACACCATTTCTAGCAGGGTGGTCCTGGGCCCACTGCCCACAGTCACCTGCCGCTGGAGAAATACTTGCCGTGTGTTCTGTGAGAACACAGAGTTCTAGGGCACTTATTACCTGCCAGGCATTGCGGTGGCCATTCTCTGCGGTCACCCTTCCAGTCTTCTTGACCGTACTTGACTGATGCTGACACAGCTGGGATGGGGGTCACCCCCAGCGGCCTCCCCAAGGCATGGGAGGTCCTCTTTCCTGGGGCACCAACTTAGGTTTCCAATCTGCCTGCCCCACCGTGTACGTGCTCAATAAATGTTATGCCAAGTGGTGAATCCAAGTGGGATTATGCAATTAGATTGGGAGAGTTAGGCCATGTCACCTCGCTGGGTCACCTCATTGGCTCCCTTTGCCCATCTCCCCATTATCAAGAGCGATAATTAGCTCTTGATCCCGGCAAGAGGTCTGGCAGAGTCGAGGTGCCGTCCCCTATCTCCAGGGGTACTGTGATGGATAAGATGAATCCCGGGAGTCTCGTGATCCTAAAATTCGGTACCTCTGCTCCACCTCAGCTACGGTGATTTTCGACGGTCATAATCCAGAGTGTTTCCCGCCACAGTGTCTGGGCTAAGTGCTTCCCCGCCTGGGCCCTCCGCACCTGTGAGCACCTGGTCACACCCTCAAGAGGCCCCTGCTCTCAGGAATGAGCGTCCTGGGAGGAAGAGACAGGTAACCACACCACCAAGAGAGCAGACAACAGCTCTGACGGAGCTGGGAAGGAGGAAGAAGGTAAAATGGGACCAGACAAGAACGGTGTCTGAGGCAGGGAAGGTCTCCCCAAGGGGTGACAACTAAGCGGAGGCCCGAATGAGAGACGGGAGACAGGACAGCCGGGCAGAGCTCTCCCGGCCGAGAGAACAGGCTTCCGAGGCTCCCACGGGCGGCCGGGCGGCCAGAGCGGAGCGGGCGAGGGGCGAGACGAGGACCAGGATGGGCTGTTGGCCCACAGTGGGGTTGGCACCTGTGGCCACAGCCAAGCCAGCCACGAGCAGGGCAGCGCGAGGCTCCGTTCGGACAGTTATCCCGGCTGCTGTGTTGAAGGTGGATGTCGGAGGGCCGGAACGGAAGCAGGACCCAGAACGAGAAATGGATCTCCGTCTTGACGGCAGCGGAGACGGAGAAGCGGCCCGTCTGCGTTTCCCGGGCCGCCCACCGGTGCTGCTGAAGATGCTTCTCTCTGATAGCGCCCACCCCCTCATCTCCTGTGGAACGAGCCCTCACTCGCTCACTCCTTCCCCAGGCGCAAACGAATCACAACACGGGGACTTCATGGCGCCAGTGTGATCCCGCCCCCACCCCGGATGCTGCGTCTCGTCTTCAGCCTCGAAGATTCTGCGCTGGCTGGCTCCTCCTGTTGGCCTTAATCACTTCTGGGTAGCAGGTGTCCCCGAAGCTAATCGTGGACCTTGTCCCCGCCTTCATCAGGCTCAGTCCCACTGGGAAGACGGGCAAAGAACAAATAAAGGCACAGATAAATCTAAACCGATGCCTGTGAGGAAGGCACAGGAGGGGGGCTCTGACCACCCCCCCACCCCCAGAGCCCTCAAGGCTGGCTGTGCAGAGCTGATCGGAAGGAGGAGGGGCAGGGCAGAGAGAGCATGTGCACGCCTCAGGAGCACGTGCGAAGGCTCCGGGGCAGGAGGGTCAGGGTTCCTTCCAGGAATTTGTGCCGAGCAGATGGCCAGGAAGGCAGGGCGGGGACGAGTATGGGTGGACTTGTTCATTTGCAGCGGAAGCCAGAGGCGTTCTGTAATGACCCCTGGGTCATCGTGAGGATGAGGAAGCAGGTCAAGGCTTGGGGAGCCCAGAGGGTTTGAAAGAGGCATTTTAAAACAAACAAACAAACAACAACAACAACAAAAAAAACCCCACCAGCATTTCCCAGACTATCCTTGGTTTGAGGGAAAGGTATGTCGTTGAAAATGTGTATTTTCACATAGAGATGGCAAGTTTTCTGTGAAGCCAGTGGTTGACGTTGATAATCTGACTTCTCCTGAAATCTCTCCTCTGGCCCAGAAAAGAGCAAGTAAAATCAGTCTCGCATTTATAAGTAGCATGGCTCTGACATCCCTAGATAGGATTCTTGAGTCTCAGGTAAGGAGAGGGGGAACATCCCCAGTCAAAACAGGCAGGGGGAGGTGAAGGATAGTGTGGGAAATGGAGAAGCCAAAGAACTTACATGGATGACCCATGGACATGAACTAAGGTGGGGGGAGGAGGGTGGGGGGGGTGCAGGGCGGAAGGGAATAAAGGGGGGAAGTGGGAGAGCTGTATAGCGTTTGGGACGTTCAGGGGGGACCTCTCTCCGAGCGAGTCCTGAACTCTCCCCTTCTTCACCCTTCCTTCCTTCTGCATCTGTTTCTTTCCATTTTAAAGAGTTATTTAAGAGTAAATATTTCTTCCCAAGCAGTGCATTTTTACTGGAAAAAAAAAAACCTAGAAAATATAGATAATTAAAAAGTCAGCAGGCAGCTTGGTTGGTTGCAGCATCGTCCAGTCCAAGTCCAGCCCCCTGTCAGGGCACGTGCAGGACGCAACCAATGAGAGCGCACGGAAGTGGAGTGACAGACCGATCGCTCGCTCTCTCCCTCCCCCCACCGCCTCTCCCTCTCTAAAACCAATACATTTTAAAAATTAATTTAAAAAGACAGACTAAAGTCGCAAAGCACTTGAGCACACGTCCTTCCAACTCTGGCCTCCAGGTGCCCCAGGTAACCTGGCCGGGGGCCCCCCCAGCACGCTCAGCGCGGCCTCTGCCCACCAACACCTATCGCAATCAACATTAAACAAGTCGTTGCATTTGTGCTTCTCTAAAAAGATGAACTGCTTCATGAATGCATTATATAAATGCATTTTTTTGACCAACATGAAACCAAGTTGGTAGATAATAGGTTGCTTTTTAAAAAAAAAAATTTTACAGTTAAGGCTGAAACTTTTTAAAAAAGATTTTACTTATTTTTAAAGAGAGGGGAAGGGAGGGAGAAAGAGGGAGAGAAACATGGATTGTGAGAGATACATTGATTGTTTGCCCCCTGCACACCCCCAGCCAAGGGTCTGGCCTGCAGCCCAGGCGTGTGCCCTGACTGGGAATCGAACCAGTGACCCTTTGGTTTGCAGGCTGGCACCCAATCCACTGAGCCACACTGGCCAGGGCCAATCAGTAGACAAGGTTTTATAGTATATTTTCCTGGTGTGTCAGTACATTGTGAACCACCCTTACATACCCATGTCAACTGTATGGTCCCTCTGGATGCTGCCTGGCACTGACCCCAACTATACGGCTGAGCCGAAAGGTGTCTCAGTCTCTCATCACTGGACATTGAAGGTATTCGCAGAGTCTGCCTTAGGTATCTTCGCATGTCTCTGCCTGCTTGTTTACTGTCTGAAAACGGAATTGCTGGGTCGAAGAATATGCCAGATTTTCAGCTTCTGATGGAGGTCGGAAAACTGTCCTCCAAAAGTCTACCAATGTACGTTTCCATTCCTTCGCTCTGTTAAAAATGCTTTGTCCTGTTATAAAACCAATGCATGTTGATGCCTGACAGACGCAGGTAAGCCAGCCAACGCAGGAAGCATGAGGGGCCCACGGGTCCCCTTTGCAGCTTTGGGCCACCTCTGGGGTGAACGCTCCCCAGATCCGCCCAGGTGGGTGCCTCAGTCAGACTCCGGTGTGACCCCCCCCCACCCCCACCGTGTGGCTCTAGACAAGTTCTTGAACGTCCGCAGGCTCCCGCGTCCTCACTTAGAAACTGATGATGGCAGTAGCGGCGTGTCACTGGCTGTCACACTGTCATGAGGACAAGTGGCAAGCATCCCCGTGCGGGGCTGCGCCCCTCAGGCTCTGTCTGTGCCACCCCCACCCCGAGCTCACTGGTACAGACCGCGTCCCGGTCAACCTCGGCCTGCAGCTGCAGCCGCAGGCCATCACTGCCACCCACAGTGCTTTGCTGCTGTCGAGCTGTCATTGGTCCCAGCCAACCTGCTTACAGGACCCTGCTCCCCACCTGCTGGTCCCCACTTCAGTCACTGTCATCTGCCTCGGAGACACACAGGCAGCTAGAATGCCCCCCTCTGACGGTTAACTGGCTTTCAGGCACTCTGCTTTCCACCATATAGAGTGTGGCTCAAATCCCTGGCCTGCTGCCACACGCTGCATGGCCACGGGCCCTTCCCCCCCTTCTCTGAGCCTCAGTTTTTCCATCTGTAAGATGGGGCGATAGTAGACCAGCCACTGAGGGCCCTGGGTCTAGCGCAAACAGACGGGTTGCCTAGGTGCTCCGTGCCATGCCCGGCACAGTGACCATTGCCGTCCATACCGCACACTCCCGCCTTTGCGGTGCTTCCAGCCCAGCTCCAGGCCCCTGCACAGCCACACCGGTCCTGACTGGTCCCTGCATCAGCCTCTCTCAGGCCGAATTTCAACATGTGGCCACGGCCCATCTGGAGTTTGCCGCTCCGCTTGACTCTCGATGGCTCACAACCAGCTGCGAACCAAAGCCTGCACCGTCCAAGCACGTCGGCCTGGTCACTCCTCCGCCTGCGCCCCACCCACCGGCCTCCTTCGGCCTCTCCCGGTGCCGCGTCAACCGCCCGTCTGCCTGTTCTGTTCTTCCCCGCCCCTCTCTGGGAGGCCCCACCACCGACAGATCCTGTCGTCTGGTGTCCTAGCCGTCTCCCAGCCCAGCTCAGGCTCAAGCATCCCGTCACAGCTGGTCCTCCCAACTCCTCCCCAGGTGGTGGTCCCTCTCCACCCGAACCCTAAACTTGGAGCCGCCCCCCGGCACTGACTGCAGGACGCCGAGGGCCCAGCCCCCACCAGGACACTGGCCTTTCTGGACAGCAGATGCTCATTTCGTTCGCCTTTGCGCCCACCTGCCCCAGCCCCCAGCTCCCCTCCGCAGACCCTCAGCGTTGGCCTGTTAACTGCACTGTTCATAAATAATGCCCTGCCGGGGTTTGGACGGACAAGAGCCTGCCCCTGGGCCAAAGGTGGGCCGAGATCGTCCGCCTTCCCAGGCCTGCTCCCCAGACGCCGCGGACAGAGACTCAGCCTCACAGCACCAAGGATGCCTGCGACCGGGGCGGGTCCTGCCGGTGGCAGCGCCGCTTTCCCAGAGCGAGGAGAGGAGCACAGCAAGGGCATGACATGTACCTCTCTTGTCCCCCGAAAGGCAAGAGGGCACTGCCCGCTGCCTGCCCGGCGCCCCTCTGGGCAGGCTAACCGGGCGCCCTCCGCAGAGAGGGGTGGGGCCCTGGCGCCACCCTGCCTCTCTCCCCTAAAGGCACGTAAGTTTCAAATAAATCTGTTGGGTCCTGTTTGGAAAGATGATGCAACGTGACTAGAGAGGAAGTGGGGCGTGGCCTTCCGACTACACGCCGAGGAATGTCATGTCGCTGGAGTGTCCTGCACATTCCCAGAAACGTCTTGGCTGACGAGGCGGCGATGACTCAGTCAGTGTTCTCCGGGCGCCCCGGAGCCAGTGCGGGGCCGAGCCCAGGCGGCACGAACCAGGGCGGGTGGGCGGAGAGCGTGGCCCCGGCGTCTGGGGGCTGCCATGGTGTGCTGGGCGTGGACACCCATGAAGTGACCACAGGACAGTCTTCCTAAGGCTGGAATAAGGGGGCATTCGTGTGCATTCTCGGCTGTCCAGAGGTGCGCGACCTGCCCCCAGATGAGGCTGTGGCTTGGGGTGTTCCCCCTGCAGAAGGTGGCCGTGAGGGGCCCCTGTGCTCGGAACGCATTACTGGCATGAAATTCCTCTCTGCTTTTCAGAATCCTGGGAGCTTCAGTCTAACTTGGCTCTTCCTTCCCGGCCTCTATATTCCCCCCCCTCCCTCAGTCTCCAGCTTAAGCCTTTTTCTAGTAGAAAGACCTGGAAAATTATGTCAAGGGCAAGAATTTGGCATGCATCTCTGAGGACGAAGCACGTGGTCTGCAGCGGTTTCCTGGTGCTCCAGAGGGCAGCCACCTGTCTCTCCCCGCCCACCTCTGGGCGCCCGGCCACGGGGCTAATGAGCCGTGGCCAGCCGGAGCCCGTCGCCAGCCTGCAGGGCCGTGGCCCTGGGCCTCCTGTCTCCCACAGCCGCCATGCACCCCCCCTCGCAGAGGGCCCCCTCCTGCTAGCCTGGTAGCACTTACGTTTCCAAGGCCAATAGCCCAAAGCAACCCTGACCCGTGGACACTCCCCAGCCTTTATGTCCAAATGGATGTTCACTCACTTGGTGGAGAGAAAACTCAGATTTCCCAGGGCTGCTGATAAGAACCTCACATCCACCGGGGGCAAGGGAGTGCCACACCTGCTCAGTGCCCCCCCCTGCCCTGCTGAGCTTCTCCCCAAACACAGACGGATGGGTTTGTGATGAGGAGCCTGGGGGAGGCAGGTGGGCGCTGGGTCTCCCCACCCTGCGGCCTGCGTGCGTATCTCGGCATCTCCTAGCGCATTCTCACTGAAACTGTCTGCGCTCGTGACTCAGTGCTGTTTGGCAAACTGATAAAGAGGCGGCTCTCGCTGTGCCCCCCCGCCTGGCCCTGAATGGGAGGTGGTAGGTGGAGGCTGCAGGCAGCTGGCTGCGAGTTCATGCGTTAGCCTCTCGGGGCTTCACCCCGCGCCCCTGAAGACCAGGAGTGACCACAGCGCCTGTCTCTCAGGGTCGGGGTCGGGGCGAAATCACTCCCTGCGTTTGTGAAGTGCCTGGGACCGTGTCCTATGCATGCTGGTGACCACCTGGGGCGCCGACGTGACCAGGTGGTACTTTCGGGCGGGGCCTCACCATCGCAGGGCTTCGCGGGGCTTCCGGGGGTTAAACCCCACAGGGCCACCAGCACTGAGTGTCCAGCGCCGACGCAGCCCAGCAGAGAGCGGTCCCTGAGTCCCGGGGAGGCTCAGAAGGCACGGAAAGGAAGGTCAGAAGATGCTGCCTTCGGTGTTTCCCAAGTGAAAGGCTCAGACGAATGCAGAAGAGAGTTTCCAGCCCTTTCCCGCATCTCACAGAAGATGCTCCTCTGCAGGTGAGCTCAGCTTTGAGAAACTGCAGGACTCACCTTCTAACATGAGGGTTCTTTTTTTTTTTTTTTTTAATCTTCACCTGAGGACATGTTTACGGATTTTAGAGAGAGAGGAAGGGAGAGAGAGAAACATTGATCAGTTGCCTCCCGGATGACCTAACCAGGGATCGAACCTGCAACTTTTTGGTGTACGGGGTGACGCTCCAACCAACCAAGTCACCTGGCCAGGGCCTGAGAATTCTTTCAGACACCAGCCAAGACAGGGTCCACCTCGAACCTTCCGGCTGGTGAAAGGTCGGGGTCCTGAGGGAAGGCTGCAGGTGAGGAAGGCCAGCACGCAAGCTGGCCCCACCTGGCCTGAGCCTCTGTCACCCTGGGGACACCGCAGGGGTCGGGACTGGCCGCTCACCTCCTGCCAGGCCCTGGTTTCTGGGCGGGCAACAGTGCAGACGCCCAGAACCCTCACTGCCCCCCGGTGTGTCATTAGCGAGGCTAACCAAGCTCAGGCCTTCAGGTGCCTGTAGTTTAGAGTTTTTTGTGTGACCCAGCAGGACAAGGGGTGTCCCCACCCCCCATCCAGAGGCCTCGTGGGGTGGTGGAGTGAGCCCCCTGGGCCCCCACGGTCCTGGGGCTTGGCCACCGGCGCCTGCGGCCGGTGTCAGCGCCGCCCCTCCAAGCCGGACTGCCCCGGTGTGAAAAGAGATCAGGCGTGACAGTTTTCAAGATCTTTTCTCTCTCTAAGAATGTGATTTCCAGGGGTGCACGGACACAGGCCTATTCTCTGCTTCCGAAAGCTCAGCACAGCAGTTAATGCAGGACCCTCCGATTTCCGGGCAACAGAAATGTTCTGTGATTCTCTGTGCTGGGGAACGACGGGGAGGGAGGGGTCTGCGTCTGAGGCGCCCCAGGTTCTGTGGCCCAGGCCCACTGTCTGAGAGGTTTCGTGGCACCTCAGATCCCAGGCAGCAAAGGAAGAGGCCCCTGAACATCCCTCAGCTGCTGGCCAGGGCAGCTAGAGTACGAAAGGCGATGAATAAAGCAGGACTAGATAAAACCGCCAAGACCCTCTCTGTGACAATGCGCCTTCGTTTTTGCTCTCTTTCAGAAACTTCAATATTGGGAAATAGATGGAAAACAAGAGGTTGAGTGTAGCATCAGATCCTAGAACGGCTGGCCCCATGCTGACCCCGCAGGGCCCACCCTGGGCTGCAGGATGCGGGGCACCCTGGAAACTCCCTGCTCTCACTCTCCAAAAGGCCGCAGGAACAGGTGTGGACGAGGTAGAAGAAGGTTCTGGGTTGGTGGCTGAAGCCTCCTCTTCCCGATCATGACCTCAGTCAGTCCAAGTCACCCCGAAGAGGAAATGCCCACCCTGCTCCATGTGCTGGGTGCCACGAAAATCCCCGGCAAGGACTTCCTCAGAACACCGCAGCCCTGCCGCCCCGGGCAGGTCCCTGCTGGGTTTGCAACCAGCCCCGGGGCCCATCCAAACCAGTGTGGGGACGGTGGCACATGGCTAAGGACCGAGACCTTCTTCTCATCCCACATCTCTGACAGACCACTTCCACCCATCAGAAGACTCATCTTCAAAAGCCCCTGACGTTGCTTTAGCTTTTCTCGAAAGTGGAACGCGGAGTCTAAGAAAACAGTATTTTCCCCGCGTGAAATGTATCGCTGAGTTTTGAAATTCAGGACAGAAAGTTAGTAGCCACGTGGGGACCTGCAAGGCTTGCTTGTGAGACTCCCACGCAGCAGCGACCAGTCTTCGCTACATGTAGTAAGACTGTTTCTAGCTGTGCTCCCGGGAAGGGCTTTGGACAAAATGCAGGCTGCCTGCGTGCCCATCTGGTGTCCCTCCAGTTTGCTGAGTGATCCTGTATTTTTAAAAAATTCTTACCTGGGGATATTTTATTATTGATTTTGGGGAGAGAGACAGACAGACAGACAGAGAGAGACATCAATGTGAGAGAGAAACATTGACCGGTTGCCTCCCATAGGTGCCCTGACCAGGAATCGAACCCGCAACCTCATGGTGTAGAGGATGATTCCCCAACCAACTGAGCCACCCAGCCAGGGCATGAGTGACCCTGCATTACAAGAGTGTTACAGTTCTTTGCTTTGTTACATGCCAGAGCCCAGTATTCTAAAAACAACTCTCTGGGCACCGGGGAGCAAAACCATTTTTGGGGATAGAGACCAGCCGGAACTTCAGAAATGCGGTCATTTCAGACTGAGGCTGGCCAGGAAGAGGGCCAGACAGCTGTGGGGAAAGAACACGGGGACAGATAAGCATCGGGAAAATTAACAAAAGCCTGTAAAGACTGTGTCATAACGACAGATGCTTAGCGTGGTGAAACACACACACACACACACACACACACACACCCGTTATAACTTCTGGTCCAAACTGTTGCCCAAGACGGTGACATTAGTGCTAAAGGCATTTCCTCCCTTTACCCTCCACCAGGCTTCGGCCGCAGGTCCAAGGTGGCTTGAGACGAAAAGACAGAACCTCCCGTTTCAACCCTCGAAAGCTCCCGTTTTCAGCAGGTGCAGCCATTTGGGGCCCGTGTTGGATGGAAAGTGAGAAGCAACTCTCTTCTTGTCAAAGCTGTGACTGGTGAGACCCCAAGGCTTGCTTGGCTGGGAAGGGCCAGCCAGTCCCGGCACTGAGACGCCCAATTCCACTGACACATTCGGGAAGAATGGCTGACCCGCCCCCGGGGCCATCAGTTTTCCCAAGTGCAGCGTCAGAAGAAGCCTTTTAACCCCTGTTGTGGAGTCGCTGCAAAGAAAACCCAACCGTGGCTGGGTAAGGCCGGAGGGGCACTTTACACGTAGCTAATGGTCACATCAGCGCTTCAGATGGCCCGGCCCCCAGCTGCCTGCGTGGTGACAAGGTGCAGCCTCTGGGCCACTTCACCTGATGGGACTCTGTGGTCGTGGTGTTTGTTCGTGTCTCGTGGGGGACTTTGTGAGGTAAGGGCCCTAGGAAACCAGGATACAGCTCGTGCAGGAGTTTGAACTTGCCAGGTGCGGCGCTGAGTTGGAAGGCCAAGCTTCTCTGTTCTGTCCTTAGCCTATTACAGGAAACGTTTTTACTTGATTCCACGCACATTCCCCTCCTTCCCTTGGTCATAAATCACCACCTTTTGCAGCTAGAAGGCGTCTTAGGGATATTCTAGTCACTTCTCATTCTACACACAGCAGGTCCTGGTACCAAGTTTTCTGACTCAGAGCACGTCCAGGGAGTCACCTAGTACCTCCCAGCCGCAGCCCGGGGCAGCGGCCCGACTGCTGCGGGAGAGCATCATTCTGAGGACGGGGTGCAAATACATCTTCTGTGCGCTCACCCTCCGGTGCACTCTGGGGGGGCTTGGTGGGTGAGGGAAGAGGCGGATGTCAGCTTCGTGCAGAGCGGGTACACAGGGGCCCACACCGCAGTCTTCAGTCCACTGCCGTGAGAAGTGTGGGCCACCGGCCGGCCCCAGGGGTGGGCGACCCAGGCTTCAAGCCCAGGTTCCAAGGCTCGCCTTCTTGTCACGGCCCCCTCAGCCGTGACCAGAGACACGGTGTGCGGGGCAGGGGACCCAGGTGAGGACGTGGCCTCAGGGGAGGGTCTGGGGTGGATTCCTGAAACTGCACCTGAGCTCGAAGCAACAGGGCAGGAAGCCGACTCGCAGACCCAGGGCAGGGGGCGGAGAGAGTGCATGGCGCACCCAGGGGTCCCTTGCCCGCTGTCCTGAGCATGCCCAGCCCTGCTGCCTCGGTAGTGGATGGTGGCTGGAGTCTGGGATCTGGCAGCCCCGCTGACTTCTAACAGCGCACGTCACGCCGGGTCAGTGGCCGCGTAAGCTTGCGGTAGCCACAACAGCTGCTCCCAGGTGGGGCGTGGAGCCCCGGGGCCCCTGGTGATCGGATCCACGTCCCAGGACACGGTGGCTGCAGACAGGCTGGCCACACTGCCTGGCTTTCACTCACCAGCCCCGTCAGCTTGGATGGCTCACGGGGCCCTCTGCGTGCCTCAGTTTCCCCAGCTGTAAAATGGAGGAACCACGGGCTGTCGCAGCGCCCCTCCTGGAGGGCTGTGCAAGCCCGCAGATGGGTGGTTGGGGCTGTGCCTGGCACGCGGCCGGCGCTCCCCAGTGGGCGGCTGCCACTGCTGTCTGCCCGCATCTGTCACAGCACCAGGCAGCGCTCCCCCGAAGGGACCTCACCGGGACCACCTCCAGGCCGGGGACATGCTGTCTTCTGAGTCAGGCCGTTCCATTTTTGGATACTCTGACTAAGAAAATTCTCCCCTTGTGTTCGGCCAAGTCCACCTCCCTACAACTCCTCCTCACTGGCCCCCGCTCTGCCTGGAGGCAAATGTCAAAAAAATAGCCTTGAGCCCTGGCTGGTCTGGCTCAGCGGGTTGAGCGTGGGCCTGCGAAGCAAAGGGTTGCCTGTTCCATTCCCAGTCAGGGCACATGCCTGGGTTGTGGGCCGGGTCCCTGGTTGGGGGGTGCATGAGAAGCAACCACACATTGATGTTTCTCTCCCGCTCTTCCTCCCCTCCTACCCTCTGTCTAAAAATAAAATCTTTTTAAAAAACAGCCTTGAAAGAGAGGCCCCCGAATGTGAATAGCAACGATCGAATCGGGTCGAGAGTTACAGTCCGTTCCCAGTGGCCGTCCACAGCCCTCCACCCGCAGCCCCGCATGGACCAGAGGGGGCCAAAGGCACAGCCCTTGGGGGCAAATCTGAAACCCCGCGGACGTTCTCGGTGCCTCTCTGCCTTCTTTAGAAAGGCAGGAAACAGCTCCTTCCTCCATCCTTCGCAGACCCACTGTGCTGCTGCCACACCGCCGTGGGAAGAAGGGAAAAGCCGCTCGTGCGTGCAAAGGTGACGGTGACAGGGCTGCAGAGCCGTGACCTCACTCCCTCCCTCACGACCTGCCGTCCAGCCTGTAATCACTGCCCACGGGGAGGGTGCCCACAGGGAGGGTGCCCACAGGGAGGGTGCCTGAGAGGCCACGGCCCCCGGGCCCCTTCCCTGCCCCCTGCGATGCGAGCCCCTGCGACCGGAGAGGAACGCGCGCACACAGCTCCTCGGACCCGGAGTTGACAGCTCAGCACACCGGGGGCTCTCGCGGAGAAGTGCGTGAAGCGGGTTCTTGTTTCAGCACCGAGAGCAAGCGCACGCGCACGTCCGGCCGGTTGACTTACAGTCCGCGTACTTTCACGGTGATGCCCCCCTTCGTGGAAACGTTTACGACCAGTGGTGACGGAGCGGGGGGTAAGACCTGTGTAGTCGCACCAGACTGTTCCCGAGCTGGCAGCAGTCCATTTCTGCACGTTTGCAATTTTTCGTGACAGGAATGCACAAGTGTGTAAAACGTGGCCAGCGTCACAGAGAATGATTAGAGCCCTCTCAAGTGCAAATCTGTTAAAGCTCAGGACACGCGTGAGGCTCCTCCAGCCGCTTCAGGGTGGGAGTATGTTCCGGCCACAGCACTGGGTGCTTTGACCACCCGCGGGGCAAGGTGGGGCAACTTCAGCCACGTCGGGGGGCACTTTTGTTCCTTGTCCGGAAGCCCGAACGAAGAGAAGGGGCCCCATCTTCGGTCTGAGGCCGTCCAGGCCTCCCTCTCCCCATCTTCGCAGGCTGAGCATCGCTGCAGGCCCTGCGGGTCCCAGCTCTCATGGACTCTCCAAGGACTGGACTCCAGGGAGACCCGCACGCCCCTCTCACTGTCAAGTGCAACCCCCCCCCCCCACAAGGGCCCTCTCTGCACTCCCAGTCACTGCCCAGAGCCCTGCAGCTCCAGGGGAATGTAGAAGCTTTCTGCCAAACTGTCCCTCCCTCCCCAAAGGGACAATCCAATTAATCTCCCTGCACAGCCTAAAAAAAAATGCTTTGTACCTCCCTCCCTCCCTCCTTTTAGAAGCTCAGACCTCTTAGCGTCTGCAAAGGGGTTGGAATGAGATGATCTGCACTTCCCCATGCCTCCACCAGGGCGGAGCCAAAACAGACAAACTCCCAGGAAGTGACCCCAGCTTTCCCTTAATCCCCCCACCCCGCCCCCCAGCCACAAGTCACATTAGCTACGACCGTCATGCTCAGAAGTCCACGCGATTATTCCATCTCTGGGTTCCCAGTGACAATCACGATCAACCAGTGTCAGGCCTGGGGCAGGTGCCCAGGTTAGGGCTGGTGATGGACGGGCAGGGGCAGCTTGCCTGTGCTGCTTCGCAGCTCAGAGAGAAAACACTGTGTTTGGGACCCGACTTGCGTTTCCCGTGATTCCAATGCTAACTAGTGCCGGACCGCATGCTCTCCGGTCAGCCCTGCATCCCTCGAAATCCGGGAAACAAAGCCACTGAAGTTGCCAACGGCCTCCTCCAAGCCAGTGCGGCCTTCCCTCCCAGCCCCCGCTGCGTGCCTCCAGGACTGTCCTGGGGTGACTCGGCCGTCCGTTCTCAGGTGACTCAGTCACCTGGGAGCCCAGCAGCCTCTGGCTCACGGGCTGCTTCTCACCGACTGCCACTCCCCCCCCTCCCTGCACTGGACCTGTCCAAAGGTCCTGGCCTTGGCCCTCCCTCCTGCCACCTCCCAGGTCAGTCACAACCACTCCTAGTTTACCCAGGGCTCAACTCCCCCCCTGAATCAACAGAGACCCTGACTCAGCGTGTGGGAGGCTGTCCTGAGCACCCAGACCCTCCGCCCTGGGGCCCTGGCCCCCCCACCTCGCTGCCCACCCCCGGCCCAACCCCAGCTCCCAGACCACCGAGAGTTCCTGGAAGACACAGGCCCAGCCATGCCCCCAGGTCCTATTCACCTCTCGCTCTTTTCCCTAGCAACACCCCACCCAGCTCCTCCCATATAAGAGGCCTTTATCCTGCCCCCAATGCCCCTCCGTTCTCTCAGAACACCCCACATGGGACAGGGAAACTGCCCCCTCGCGTGGACGCCCGGAGCGGCCCTCCAATGACCAGGGAGTCGCTGCTCCAGTTTCGCAGGAAGGTGTTGCTCACTGTCCTCCCTGCAGGCTGTGCCCTCACCTGCCCAGACCCTTCGCTGGATCTTGGCTCTCCAGTCTCCTACCTGTGTGGCCTTGATCTCACTGAGCAAGGAGGGAAGGAGAGTAGGAAGGGAGGGGGGAGGGGAGGGGAGGGGGGAAGGAGGGGTCCTTCGAGCGCTTTCCCCCGAGTGCCCTCAGCCATTCACCTGGCTTCAACTTTCGGTCTCCAGGACAGTGACTTTGAACTCTTCTCTCCAGTTCGGTGACCCGGGCCAGTCCTGCGTGAAGATGCTCGGCACAGCCCACCTCTTGGGTGCCGCTCGGTGAACTGTAATTCACGGCCCAAGTTGACCTTCCCCTGCCTCCCAGCCCGGGGCCGCCCACCGGCCTCCTGAGGCTCCTGCTCTTCCCTCCGCAAGTCGTTGTCCTGCCTTATCCTTCTTCCTTTGATTGCTCCTCTTCCTCTCCTCCTCCTCACCTTGCCCGGGGACTAGCACGGTGTCCTCCAGCCGGGGATCCTCGTCCCCAGTCTGCCCACCTCGATACAGCCACCCTGTGGCCTGCCCAGTTCCCAGTTCTCCTGTAACGCTACCCCTTTCCTGCAATGCAGGACTACGCTCCAACCAGCTTTCTCCCCTCCGCTTTCTCCCGAGTGTTCGTTTTCACTTCAGGCTTTGCCCGCGTCCCTGGAAGCAGCCGCGGATCCTGTTCTGACCCTGGAGTGGCCCGCTCGGTGCCTGGCTGGACGCACAGCCCTGGAAGTGTAACGGACACCAAACTGATTGATTGGCCCTTCCTGGTTTCTGAGTAACTCAGTTATACCAAAAGAAATGCTTGCGCTCACCTCACCTAATTTGGGGTACAGTACGAGGGACTAAGAGGACCAGAGCAGGTCCCCAGGGCCCGTTTGGGTCCCTCCCCGGGTGGCACCTGCCCCCCACCCCCGTGTCAGAGGCCAGCGCTCTGCTGGCGCCTGCTCCGGAGGAGCGGAAGGGCGAATCTGCGTGGCTGTGCATTTCCCGTCCCTCACGGAGAGGATTTCAAAACCTGTGACGTTGCTTTTGGAATATACATTCATTCCTGCAAATGTTCCAAAGCGTCACCCTCATCAAAACACCCCGGTAATCGTTTGCCGCCTCTCGGTTTTCTCTTTCCCAACCCAGGAAGCGTGTCCTCCACAGCCCAGCAAAGGGCGATTGATTCTATTTCCAGTCGCTTCAAAAACAACGCGAGCGGCCCAGTCACTGTCCAAACAAGGGCAGGGCTGGGTGAATAAGCCTCCTTATGTCACCACCTTACGTAAAGTCACCACGGCCAAATGTCTCACAAACCCCAGGCCCCAAAACGTAATTCCTTCTTTCTCGATATTTCATAATTTCAGGCCATAAAAGAGAGAATGAGGTAATGCCGAATAAATGCCAAAGCTGCCTTTTCGAGAAGCCACAGCAAACATGGGCAGGATGCCTCGGCCCGGTTTGCTCGGGCAACCGTTCAGAGCTCTGTCACGGTCTGAGTCCTGTCAGCGACGCTGGTTCGCAAACGGGGTCCAGAGAGGCTCCGAAGCCCCTGAACTTCAAAGCACTGTGGCTGCAGCCCACGCAAGACGTATGTGCTAAAGACGCCGTCTCCCTGGGGAAACAGGCACCAGAACACGTGTGACCACCCAGAGCCATAGTCTGCTACCAGCCAATGCGTGGATAGGCGAAGGAAGGCCTGCCGCACGACGGAATATTTGCCATAAACGGAATGAGACGCTGACACACGCTCCAACATGTATGCATCTTGAAAACATCATGCTTAGTGAAAGCAGCAGAGAGCCACGAGAGACCACATGCAGACCGTCCAGAACGCCAAACCCACAGAGACAGGAAGTAGCCTCGCGGCCGCCCGGCCCTGCAACAGCGCGGGGTGAGAGCCGATGGCTGCTCTGGTTTCTTCGAGTTGATAAAATGCCCTAAAACTGATTGCGATCGCGGTTGCACAACTCTGCAAATATACTGAAAACCACTGAATTGTGTACTTTGAATGGGTGACCTAAATGGCATGTAAATTATATCTCAATAAAGCTGCTAAACATCTATTTATAGGTGTTGAGGCTTAGGAAAACCTTTGGTATTTTTAATCGAAATGTTAACGGTGGCTGCCTGTCAGTGCGGGATTGCCTTACTTCTCTCTCCATTCACACACCTTCTCGTGTCTTCGGTTCGCAGGCCGGCGCTCAGTCCACTGGGCCTCGACAGCCAGGGCCGCCTCCCAGCGTCTTCGGAAGCCTGCGAAGACTGTGCTTCTGTGCGGTTGGAGAAACAGGACATGTGTCTTCCGTGTCCCAGGACCACTCTTAAACCCTTAGGTCTGAGGACTCCTACAGATGGGGCCCCCTCCCCGCCACATCAGACGGATCCCCGAGTTCGCTGTACTGCCTTCCATGAAAATACCAAAAATTTTGCCTCTGACGTGGTTAGTCTCCAGAAAAAGGAGTCTGTGCCTTTCTCAGCGACCTTCCTGCAGCCCTGGAAATTTGTGCAACGTGATGAGATGCTCATGAATTATAAACTAGCAGTGTTGATGTGATGTTACATTTCACAGATGTTTAAACACTAATTTTATTTTGGGGGGATTTTTTTTTTTTTTTTTGTATTTCGCAGCCAGTACAAGTTCCCAGGTTCTCAGTATTTTGGTACGCCCAAGGCAAGCTCAGAGGCGCTGAGCCCAAGGCCTGGGGTTACCAATACCTAGGGCAGGGGTCTTCTCCACCTTGTCATCAGGGGTCATGTCCACTCGTCCACTTGCGCCCCCTCCCCGTACCTACCACGGTTCCTGGCAAACAGTCGGAGCTCAGCTTGTGGTCATCCTGATTCCACACTCTTTACCTTTCTACCCTGGATCTATTGAAGTTCCTCCCTATCCCATATTTGAATGCCTTTTCTTTTGCTGTAACTACTGTCCTATAATTCTCTACAAAATTTTGTAACTTCTAAGATGTTAAATTTCAACCCTGGCTGGTGTGGCTCAGTGGATTGAGCACCAGCCTGCAAACCGAAGGGTCGTCGGTTCAGTTCCCAGTCAGGGCACATGCCTGGGTTGCAGGCCAAATCCCCAGTTGGGGGCATGTGAGAGGCAACCAGTTGATGTTTCTCTCATACATCCATGCTTCTCTCCCTCTTTAAAAAAAAAAAAGAGAAAAAAAAAGATGTTAAATTTCATTTCTATTTTATAGAATTCTAGCTACTATGCATGGTTTGGCCAAATGTTAAAGCCAATAGATCAACATTTTTCATAAACTTCTAGGGCATAATAGAATTTCACGTTGAATTTTATTTTAAATATTCAAGCCTTAGAACTTTTAAAATGTGATCGCCATACATTAAAGGTTTAACACGACAGCATGGAAGGGTGTCTCGGGCTGTCTGCTGTACCAGGCTTAGAGATTAACAGGTGTTCGCTTTCAGATGTTGCTGGGAGAACAAAACTGTCTAACGCTTCTCACTTTTTGCTAACACTTTCTCCATTTATTCATACTTTTTATGTTCTGTATTATATGGATGGAAGATTGCTTATCACTCATGTTTTACTCATGAGTTTGGAGACTTTTCTGTGTAAAACTTACATGCTCTCCATGAAGGCTCAAAACCTAAGTGACTTTAACTATAAATTAGATACATTCCTTAAATGTTTCGTTCAATGTTGTAAGTTCAAGACACTGCCGAATTCCATGACAATTAGAATTATGATGTAATCTAATTTCTCTTATTCTGCTTTACACGATTATTTACATTTTTATAAACCCTGCTGGCACAATGCTCTTCAAGTAATTGAGCTAACACATTCTCGGTTTCAAACTATTTCACTATATATTTAACTTTCTAAATGCTCTCTTTTTAAAATATTTATCTTTTCTAAAAAAGATTTTATTTATTTACTTTCAGAGAGAGGGGAAAGGAAGGAGAAAGAGAAGGAGAGAAACATCAATGTGTGGTTGCTTCTCATGTGCCCCTTACTGGGGACCTGGCCTGCAACCCAGGCATGTGCCCTAGACTGGGAATCGAACTGGCAACCCCTTAGTTCACAGGTCTGCACTCAATCCACTGAATTATGCTAGCCAGGGCTAAAATGTTCTTAATAATTACTTCTGCACAGAAAATTAATATATCTCCCATTCATCAATTTCTGCTCTATTTTTTCCTTGCAATAAAAATTAGGCACTGCTTTCCTTCAGCTGATTTTCAGGTAAAGAGCACGTAGAAATACTTCCGTGGAGCATCTAAAATATCTATGCTC
The DNA here is from genome assembly GCA_004027475.1 of Anoura caudifer. Lineage (NCBI taxonomy): Eukaryota > Metazoa > Chordata > Mammalia > Chiroptera > Phyllostomidae > Anoura > Anoura caudifer. The sequence continues at coordinate 22,830 of PVKU01008984.1, read as the reverse complement.
TGAAGGGGAATGTACCAGTATCAATGCAACACCCCACCTGCATTCCTGTTTGTAATCCGGACGTGGAGCTGGGTGGTTGCGGTAGCAGCCTTTGCAATCGCACACACAAGGTCAAGGGTGCCAGAAATGGTGTCAATGCAAACATCTGCCTCCTCCTCCAACGCCAAAGCCACAAGCCGACTTCGGCTAAATTTGGGGGCCAAAGCTGAATTCTGGTGCACCTCTACAGCGTGGGGCAAAAGTCAGTTGATAGGGATGAGGCTGTGAGTTGATTCTGGCATTTTTATTTATTAATTATGGTATTATTTTCCCTATGAACAACTGTAAACCTACTTTTGCCCCACTGTGTATGCAGTCACAGGGCACGGACCCTGGGCCCAGGAGGCGTGGGTTTGAATCCTGGTTCTGCCGCCTCCCGGCTGTGGGAGCTTGGATGCGTCAGTCTCGGCACCTCAGTCGCCTCACGCGTGATGGGGGTCCTGCCTCACTGGGCCATGGGGGATGCTGAGATCTTTGCCTGGTGATTACAGGCATGCCCCTCCCACAGGAAGTACAAGTGCATGAGTGTTCGCCAGCGTGGTTGTTGTTCTTTTTATTGATTATTGATTAGTACCAACACACCTTCACTGACTGCTTCGAGGAACCCCTACTCTAATAATAAAGGAAAGGAGAGAAATCAGACAACATCAAACAAGTTATGGGGATGCAAAGGGCTTCCGTGTTATTTAGAAAATTTTATAAGAATAGAAATAACAGCTTTAGTCATAATTCCGTATCATTCTTTATTCTGTGTAAGGGCCTTTTAATGATCTGAGCAAATGTGCGACAACTTTGAATTGCGGAAAGTACCAAACACGCACAAAGCGAGAACACGAGCATAAGGAAGCAGAGGCACCCATCCCGACCTTCCGTGACAGCGACATCCCGCTTGCTGTTCAGTCCGAATCCCTAAAGCCCCAGCGTCCCCCCCGGTCATGTGACAGAGGGGGCGGCAACCAACCAGCTGTTGCACAAACTCATGCCGCTTCCGGTGTGACGGCTGTTAATTGATCAGAGAGACCGAAGGAGAGAAGAGGAATCAAGCCTCCAGTACAAACATTTACGCTAAAGACTCATTGTCCACGTCTTGGATTTGAGTTATGTTCCATCTCTTGATGGTAGATGGCGCAGGCCCTTCAGCCGCTCTGCGCTCACAGATGTCAAGTACTTTTGCTGCCAACAGGTCAAGTAAAAGCTCACAAACTTCCGATGTCAACAGACCAGGTAGGGGCACCTGTGGTGGCCTCGTCTTGCTGCGCCAGAGCCTTCATCTCCCAACACCCTCGGCCCCGGCCCCAGCCCTGCCTTCCAGGGTTCTCCGCATCCCGGCCCTCGCGGGAAACACGGCGAAGCAGATGCGGAAGCTCACGGCCAGGTGCCTGGGGCCAGTAGCCTGTCACCCGCTGGAAACCTGCGCGTGGGCTGGGGAGCGCTAGTCTTGAAGAATAAAGCAAGACTCACTGAATCCTTACGACTGCCCTGCAAATGCTCTGCTCATGGTTGAGGAAATGGAGGCACAGAGAGGTGAGGCAGCTTGCCCAAGGCCACACAGCCAGAAAGCCATCTCTGGTACAGTGCCCTGTTCCCCACCAGCCTCTGTGGGAAACCTTTCCTGATGGTCGCATTTCCCACCTCAGCCAAACCAGGCCACGCATGAAAAACTCACAGTTTTTACATGTACTCTCATGCTTCCGCTATCCGATCCTTCCTTTGAGATTCCAGCTGGATTCCAAATGGCCAAAGAGCATGAAAAAAAACAGTGCGGAGCACGCAATGATACACAAATACCTCTGGCCAAATGACCAATCACACAAAAACGATTTAAATCTAATACCTATAAGACACATAAAATATTTGATTGATAAAAATGAGAAAAGAAAGGGCAAGACATGATCTGTAACAGATTATTATTGTTTTATCAGCACTGACGGGTCAAAGGGACCCAGAGAAGGGACTACTTCTAGGTCCCTGACTTGCACGGGATTCGGCCTTGAAAATTTGACTGTCGCGTGTGTTTCCACTCTGACACGCTAGGAACTTCGAATTCATTCTGGCCCCAGGTCAGATCTGCATGCTGATCTCTGTGAATTCCTGAGCGCACAACTGTATTACCTAAGTTGCACTCGAACCGCCCTTTAAAAAGTATGCAAACAAAAAGCCTGCGAGAGTCTGCAGCTACTTGAAATCCCTGCCGGTGGGGAACCGACATCACAACCCACGCAGTGAAGCGGCTGGTTTTTTTTTGTTTGTTTGTTTTTGCAAAGGCTTTCTCAACCAGGATAGCACAAGTCTGTCTTTGGGCTGAGAGGAATTACTAAGACAGGAAACAAGGCGATTTTCGTAAGTAGTAATCACAAATCACAAAGACACACTTATTTGCAATATTTACAAAACATTCTCGACACCGTCAAGGTCAGGAAGGAGGGGAAGAGCACGAACAGTTGCTGCACACCTGCAGTCCCGCACTCGTGGCAAAGTCTCGGGGAGGCGGGGGTGATGACTGACTTCCGGACGAGGAAACCGATGCGAGATCAAGGGTTGTACCCCCGTCACAAAGCCAGATCGGACAGAGCAATCAATACCGGCACTGAAGCCCAGGCCGCCTCCTCGGCGCCCGGCCACCTCTTGACGTCGCCGGAGACAAGCTCGAGGAATTGAGCGGGGCCGTGAATTTCCCACAGACTCGGTTCCATCCCTGTACCTAAGCAGAAAAAAAAACCAAACCATTTTTCTCAAGATGCAGTGGAGACACACTGAGAGGAAGTCGAGGACAGCCAAGGCGCCTGAATGGGACTTAAGCACGCTGGGCTCACACTCTCCAAAGCCCCTCCTTAAGATGGAAACTCACACGTCACGTTATTCACGACCCCCCCCCCCCATATAAATGGGCTAAATCTATGAGCTGAAAGGCAGAGATACAGGCTCGATGGTGCTGAGAGAATCCCTGCGTGGGAAACACACGCAGCGAAAGGCCTCGAAACAGTCGACGGTGAAGGGCGGACAGAGACGTGTTCTTTGAATTCACCAGAGGAGAACCGGCATAGCTATGCCAGTGTTAGAAAAAATAGATTCTAAGATGAAAGATGTTTACTACTACTAGTGATAAAAAAATGTCAACTCTCCAGAAAGACGCAGGCATCCCAAATGTATGTATATACCCCTCATAAAAAAGTCTCACACCATGTAAATCAAAGGTGGATTAAGAGAAGCACAGGGAAAAATGCACGAACCCACCAATATTTCTCTCTCGATTGTTGGTTAAGTTAAGCAGCAAAAGATAATCAATAAATACATGTGGGTAATTTGACTAATAACCTTGACCTCGTGGACTTACATACAACACCGAATGCAGTGAGCAGAGAGTATCCATTTTTCTTTAACCCACTAGTGTTTGCATTTTGAGTGGCCGTTCACCGTCGAGGGCCCTCCACACGGGCCCACAAAGGCTTGCTCTCCCACTCTCCAAGACCACGCCCCACCCCGCGCGCCACTGTGCACACCAGCGCCGCTCCAGCGGCGGCCCGGACCGCAGGCTCCGCATCACCTGGGAATGCGCCAGAAACGCAAGTGCTCGGGCCCCGCCCGGCCGCGCCGAGTAGGACTCTCCGGCGGTAAGGCCCGCTGTGCATGTAACACAGCCCCCTCGCGATTCCCACGCACGCCCACCTTTCAGAACCATTGTTCTCTGCCGCTGACTCTCCCTCCCTCGGACTTCACGGAAGACACCAGGAGCCGACCTGCTTTCTTCCCGACCCCACGCAGGATACACCGAGGAGGTACCCTAGGTTCCTTTTTCCTTCATTGCCAACGTCCAAGCCTCGATAGAGTCCCGTGCGTCCAAAGTGGGCCCCAAGCCACCCGCCACGGTCCCGCTCTGGGACCACACCCGGTCGGAGCTGCCACGCGTGCATGCGTCTCTGGGGGTTCCCCAGCGACGCGCCCCTGGCCTCGCGCCTTCCGCACCAGCAACCAGGCCTCCACTGTCTGCGAGGACTGGGCGGCTCTCGGACAGCCCAAGTCCAATGCTGCCCGGGCCGCGGTGGCTCAGGTGGGCGGAGCGTGGTCCCACAAAGGGTTGCGGGTTCCATCCCCGGTCAGGGCGCAAGCCCGGGTTGCGGTCGGGGCGCGTGCGAGAGGCTGCCGATCGATATTCCTCGCTCTTTCTCCCTTCCTTCCCCTCTCCATCTAACAAATGAACATGTCCTGGGATGAGGATTAAAAAAAAGGTAAATCCAATTCCGCTCCACTGTGCAAGCCCCCTCCTGGCCAGCCCATGTTGCCGGAGTGAAGGTCAGACCCCTCACCCAGGTTTAAACTCCCTCCGTGCCCTGGCTCCGGCCCACCTCCCCACCCCGTATTCTGTCCCACCCGCACCCTTGCTCCCCGAACTCCAGCTACACGACCTGCTCTCCCGATGCTGCCAGCTCGGTGCAGCCTCAGGGCCTTGGCACGGGCCGTTCTCTCCATCTGGGAGGCTCGCCCTTAACTCTGCGTCGCCGGCTCTGCTCGTCACTCAGGTGGCAGTTTCACCACGGAGATCGTCCGCCTGCCCCGTGTACAATAACTCGACCTGACGCGGGCTCGCTGCTCGCTTTTCCGTCTGCCCCTGCCCCCTACCAGGACGGCCACGGCCCGCGCAGGCAGGGCCCCGCTCACCATCCACCATCCGTCCAGAGCAGAGCAGAGCAGAGCGCGTGGTGGGTGCTCGGTAGCCGCTGGCAAACCGTGAGCGGCCGCTGGGAGGAGGGGCAGCTTCGGAATTTCGGCTCGCCCTGCGTCTTGCCCTGCGTCTTGCAGAGCCTCTGCCAGCTGCCCGAAGCCCAGCTTCGAAGGAGCCGACGTGCATCTCCCCGGACAGCCTTTCAAGCCAGGGCCGCGCTGCTTTTAAGCGCATTGCAGCGCCGGAAGCGCGTTGCACCCACATCACGTTGGCTTGGTGTCCCTGTAAACCCTAAGGAGCTGCTGCCCTCCACCGGCGCCCAAGTGCCTCCGAGTCCTTCGCATTCTTGTGATCGGTGCGTAGGGGTTAATTGGGAGGACGTCGTTTGCATGCTCAGCAGCCCGTGGTTACGTGGTTACATACGTTTCTAAAATCCTACATGTCCTTTCTCAGAGATTCCTGCCCTGTTCCCAGCTCCCTTCAACCTGCGTGGTCTCAGCAAACCCTCAGGCCTCTTCCCCGGCACACACAGCCCGGTCCGCTCCTTCCCCACGACTGCGGCCCCAGAGCCTCTGGAAATGGGTCTCCTCCAACCAACCCCTTGCTGGAAAGCTCCGGCAACATCCCTCTGCCTGGAGATCAAGTCCCCGATGTCCTCTAGTCAAGCCAGCTGTGGTCACTGCCCTGCCCTGCCAGACGCTACAACTCCAGGGAGCTTCTCTCTGCTGCCGGACCTCGCCCGGCTCTGTCCACCCTGGCTGTCCATTTCTTGGGTGCAACCTGCAGCCCCGTCGCCCACCCCATCCCACTGCCAAACTGGCCTGTCCTGGCTCGGCTGGGCTCCGTGGCGCGTGGTTAGGGCAGGTCTCCTTGGGAAGGAGCCCAGATCTGGTTCTCCTGCATCGCGGGCACCTGCAGTGGGTCCGACGCTGGCCCACGCCCTTACGCTGTCCCCACGCAGTCTCCCAAGGGGACATCACTGTCACGGTTCAGCAGCTGAGACCACGGAGGCTAACGTCAGTAAGGCGTCCCCCTGCCGCTGCTGCAGGACGTGGAGAAGGCTTCCGAGCCCCAACCCCACAGCCCTGCCGTGTCTTCCGCTGCCAACAGCAGAGCGGGGCCCCAGGGGACAACCACGCCAGCTCCTGCAGGGGCTGCCCCCCAGCCTGGTTCTGGGCCCCCTGGGATCAGTTTCTTAGGACCACGGTGACCTGGACACCTGCTCGTGTGTACTCGGGTTTCGCCATGTGTGTGGGGACTACCGCGTGTACTTCTTCTCAGGGAGGAGGGAAGGGTGGCCCGAGTCCCGGAGCTGCCCGCAGCAGAACCAGAGACCAATCCCAGGACGGCCGCCGCAAACCAGTCACACCTCACCGAGGGGCAGCCCCTCCGCGTGGTTGGCGAGGTTGAGTTTGAAGGGGATGAAACTCGGGCCTTTGTCACTTTTTATTTCTTTATGTTTTTAATTAAATCGCCCGGATCACGGACAACCTGCAGAGACGACAAAACACAGCGTCGGGTGTTGTTTAGGCGGCACCGTCCGTTTTGTCACACTGTGACCTTGTGGTCTTTGCTCCGCAGAGCATCCCGTCTCACTGGCCCCGGCCGGCTGGCGGGCGAAATGCTTGGGATGCTGCCAGGAAGTCAGTCCTCCTTCCTTCTTTCTTTTCTTTCTTTCTCTTTCCTTTCCCTCCTTCCTTCCTCCTCCCACCACTCCTCCCTCCCTCTTTCTCTCACTTTCTTTCTCCTTCTCACTCACTTTAAGATTGGTTGCTGACCCAGCCCTGGCTGGTGTAGCTCAGTGGATTGAGCGCGGGCCTGCGAACCAAAGGATCGAGGTTCGATTCCCAGTCAGGGCACGTGCCTGGGTTGCAGGCCAGTTCCCAGCAGGGGACTCGTGAGAGGCAACCACACATTGATGTTTCTCTCCCTCTCTCCTTCCCTTTCCCTCTAAAGATAAAATAAATAAAATCTTTTTAAAAAAAGATTGGTTACTGACCCCAAATTCATGCGCAGAATTTGTTACTGCTCACAGCACCCAACCACCCCATTCCCATCACGCTCCCGAGAGAGAGAAGACCAGAAAAGAGAACAGTTCAAAGAGGGGCGAGCCCACAGGAGGTATTTGAGGGCAGGACCACCCACCCCAGGCTCAGATCCCCAGGGTAGTAGAGGTTGAAGCCTAAGACCCTCTGACCTCACCGCTGGGTGTTGCTTTTATTTTTTTAAGATTGTATTCATTGGTTTTTAGAGAGAGGGGAATGGAAGGAGAAAGAGAGGGAGAGAAATGTTGATGTGTGAGAGAACATGGCTCGGCTGCATCTTGTACATGCACCCAACTGGACCTGGCCTGCAACCCAGGCAAGTGCCCTGACTGGGAATCGAACCTGTGACCCTGCAGATCACAGGCTGGTGCTCAGTCCACTGAGCCACACCAGCCAGATGCTGATTTACTTTCTTTATCTCTAGCTTTCATGGTAATTGACCCAGCTCATGGGATGATTGGATTAAGTCCCTGAAAAGTGTTGCAATCTGGGTATTTTTAAGAGCTTTAAATTTTAGTCATTTCAATGAAGACTGCCACCCCCCTGGAAAAAAAAAAAAAAAAAAGGAAGAGTAATGGAGGCTTAGAAACTGCTGTAAAATTCCATCCCTTGCTGAACTCCCCTCTCTCAAGAGGCTGCCCTATGTATACTTCCTGCGCGCAGGTGCAGTGCAGTCCAAGAGACGAAAGAGACTCCCGTGCTGACTTCCAGGGACTTGGTACAGGTGACAGCAGCTTATTTCTTAGACATTCAGATTTTCAACACTCCGAAGTATTGAGACACCCACCCCCAGCACACGCCCCTGCGGAGCCTAACTCTGAGAAGCCATGCCTCAGTCACTGTGTGACACTGTGTGATGGGGTGACAAGCCACAGCAGTGCAAGAGTTTGCCCTGGGAGTGCACTTGTGAAGGATGGGACCAGGTGACTGAGCCCCCGCAGGTAGTGGGTGGGGTTCAAAGAGGTAGCCCAGCCCACTGGGATGCTCACACGCTTGGAATCTCAACGAGGCAGCTGCCAACAACGACCCACCTCTCAGGCACCGGGCCTCAGCCACCTCCTCTCCTGCCAGATTTCACTTTCCGGCTCTCATTGGTGAGGGAGGGAGGGAGGGAGGGACGGGAGGGAGGGACCCACACATCACCCGTCTGATTCACCACTTCCTCGGGGGCCCTGATGACCAGGTTTAAGGTTTGCTTGTGTGCCGTGCGTGTGTGTGCGTGCGCGTGTATGTTTACAACAACAGACGAATTTCTTTGTGGAGAGCATGGCCCGTGTGCAGGTGACTCACCACTAGGCGTTTCGCACCGAGGGCTTATGAAACACTTCTCCGAGCGACAGAGGGTCTCTTATCAACGTCCGATAGGGTTTGCAGCCCATAAAAGCCGCTCGCACACTCCCTGCAGAGGAGACATCTGCACCTGGGCCTCTCAGCCCACAGGTGGTTATTAAGTCGCTTCCTGAGTGCAGGGTGGCCATTGTTCCTCCTCTCCCTTCATCACTGAAGAAAATCGGCCCTGCCCCCCAGGGGGCCAGCCTGCAGGGGACCCTCTCTGATGGTTTTCCGGGACAAGCCACGAGCAAGCCTCATCACAGTGTGTTTGTGTTGATTGAAACCCAGCCAACACCTCTGTGCTGGCCCCGGGTTTGGTAGATTGACTCTCATCGGTCCTGAAAGGAGTCATGTCATTCTTCCCTGAACAATGGGGCTCCCGAAGGCACAGCCCACAGTGACGTGTGGCTGCAGCAGGAAAGGAAACCGAAGTGCTTTTCAAATGTCCGATGCCAACTGTAATTTAAAAATAAAAAATAAAAGGTACGAAGAGGAGGAATGTGATTCTGGTTACAACTACAATAAAACACATAAAAATGAGAGTGGGGGAAAAAAATAATCGCACTTCAGCTTCACCAGGGAGCACTCGCTTTGATGCAACAAAACACAAAAGCTCTGTGGGCTTTTGTGCCGGGGCGGCTCTGTGGGCCGGAGCCCCGTCCGTCCGTGCCTGTGGTTACCAGATGAGGGGTCGATGTGGCCTGACGCCTGAATCCTGCAGGATCCTGAGAGCACATCTCGTTCCAGAGTGAGTCTGTTCTCACACCAACACCGACGAGGGTGCCTGTTTGGTTCCGACAGCACCCAGAGTTAGCATCAGACCCCACAGGCTCAGGCTGACCCCACACGGCCGCCCTCACTTCAGATGCCACCTGTAGTTCGAACTGACCGGGTGTAAGTCAGGGGTTCCCATGCGCTCCTCCTCAGGGTTGGTGGTTTGCTACACAACCTCCCAGGACTATGACTGGTTTCCTACAGAGGCCACAGCTCAGGGACAGCCGGATGGGAGGGATGCACAGGGAAGTGCACGTGGGAAGGAGTGGGATTTTATGGAGGTTTCGTTATGTCGGCACGATTGATGAACTCTTTGGCCATTGATTAGTGATTCAATCTCCAGCCCCTCTTCCCTCCTTGGAGGTGGGAGGTGGTGGGGGCGCAGAAAGTTCCTGCTGTGCCTAGGTCCCTCTGGTGACCAGCCCTGTCCCGAAGCTATCTAGGGCCCCCGGCCACCAGCAGCCTACTGGCACACAAAAGACAATCGTATCGCTCCAGAGATTCCGAGGGTTTTAGGGGCTGTGTGCCAGGAACCTGGGACAAAGACCAAGTGTCTACTTCCCATTGTACCACACGGAGCCTCTGAATATTTGTGTTAGCCGGTCAGCACCTCCCTTGCCGTCAGCGAAACCGAAGCCAGCCCGCTAGGTTGGTGCCTGGTTAATATGAGAAAAGCACAGGACTCGTAAAACAGCATCATGGAGCTGGAACAGCAGAGGGAGCCTGCCTTTGTAAGAGATAAACCTGCCCTCAGATAAGACTCCTCCACCATCAGCTCCCAGAGCTGCCTTACAATGCAGTCGATGTGTTTAAAACAAAATAAAGCTACACGGACGGCACCGGTCAGAGGCCTGGACGTGAAGGAATGGGACGGCGGTAAGATCAGCCGAGAGGAAGACCAGCAGCAACGGCTCTAGTGCCCATGCGGATGAAGGCCGCCTGCCTGGAAGAGGCAAGAGGTGCGGGGGGGGGGGGGGAGGCCTGGCCCTTGGGGAGCTGGCCTGCACCCCAGTGCGGCTCCAGAGGCCTCCTCCCCGCCCCCTTCCTCCTCCAAACCACATTCCCAGAGAGGCGGAGACTGAAACCAATTGTTCTGGCAGCCAGGCCTTCGCCTTCAGCTCCCGTGTCTTCCAAGTCTTCCAGGAAGCCCAAGGGCCTGGCAGGGAGCAGAGCCCATGCAGAACAGAACACAAAGCACGCCTTGCGAGCTAACTTCAAGTAAATCTCACGGCAGAGCCCACGTTGCCTGATGCCCAAACATCAAACCCCCCGACCCGAGGCAACGCCATCCAGCAAGGCCAGGTGGTCTCTTTAAGAAGATGGAATGGGGACCTTGTCAGTGTCTAGGAGGTAAATTTCTCCAGCCTTTCTTCCCAGGATGGCCGTCAGACAGGTGTGGTGGTTTTTCTCTTTCTGATAATCAAGTACTATGTCGCTTTATTGCTTTTGCCCCTTCTACTCTGTTTTCTTTTTTATTACTTAGTATAATTCCAAGTGTTTCTCCATTTTCCAATAAATTCGTAACTCCTAACATTTTCTGACTGTGCCTGTGGCCCACCTCTTTTCCTTTAAGAAAACGTGTCCTTTCCCGAGATGTAGCAATACACACACAAAAGTCGTCCTTCCTCTGTTACAGAAAAGAGAGATTTTGGAGAGCAAAAGTATAATCACATCCAGCTTTTTCTCTTTAGATAAAAATGCCAACCCCCGCCCATGTGGCTCAGTTGGTTGGGTGTCACCCTGCAAACCAAAGGGTCACGGGTTTGATTCCCATCAGGGAACATGCCTGGGTTGTGGTTTCCGTCCCTGGTGGGGGCGTGAATGAGGTTTCTCTCTCACATGGACGTTTTTCTCTCCTTTTTCTCCCTCCCTTCCCCTCTCTCTAAAAACAATGACAAAAAAAATTCCCCGGGTGAGGATTTCTTTTTTAAATGCAATTTAGATTTTTCACTTCCAACAATGGGATTTTAAAAAATATTTTTCAATTTATTTTTTAGAGGGCGGTGAAAGAGAGGGAGAGAAACACGGACGTGCGATCCGTGGCCTCTCGCGCCCCCCACCGGGGGCCTGGCCCGAACCTAGGCGCGAACCCATCCGCCAGGCGGCGCTCAACCCACCGGGCCACGCCAGCAAAGGGCGGCGCACCCCGGGATTCTTTAATATTAAGCTTGGGTTTAGTTGTCCTGAGATGGTATCTGCCTTTCCGTGAGGCACGTTCCCTGGGCCGCAGGTCCTAAGGCAGAGCGAGTCGCCCCAGTCGGGACTCCAAAACGCCCGGAGAACGGAGTCCTGGCAGCAGGCAAGGAAATGCTCCCGTGGCCGCCGGGAGCAGCCGCTCCTCCGTCACCCCTGAAGCTCAGCCCACTAGGATGCTCATGAACTCGTCCTTTGTCCCCGGGGCAGGGGATGATGAAGGAAAGCCAGGCATTTGTGTACTCGAGATCCACGGTCAGAAAGGGGTCCCGGCATCAGACGCCGCTGTCTTAGCATGAAAGTCACCCGGCGAGTGACTGCTGCAGAAATAACACATGAGGATGATTCCTCGGCCTTAAAATTCGCCTTTGCCACCCAGCCCTTAGTTACATAAATGTTTTGAACCAACATCAAACCCAAAGTACCCCCGAGTGGGGGCTGAGCTCAACCAGGCAAAATAAACACACCCACCAGCGCTGTCAGCCCCTCCGAGTGCGAAGACGGAGTCCCGGCCCCTGGGTGGCGCTGACAGCGAGGGCCCTACCCCCCCACGCTCCTGACACCCCGCAGGCAGGCCAGAGGAAATGTGGCAAGATTTTCCTTTTCGGCTGAATCAGAGAAAGCTGCGGTTTGGCTGGGGGTGGGAGCAGGGGGGTGGAGGGTGTGCATCAGAATTTCCTGAGCCTTTTAATTAGCGATCTATATCCCTGGGCCCATCTCTCCACTCTCAGGCCAGCGGGCCTCCTGCGAAATGGGGCTTTCCCCACAGGCGCTCAGAAACCTGCACCTCCAAGTCCTCCCCAGATGCGCAGGCTGCTGGAGAAGGGTGCGTGGTGGCGCAGATGACAGTCAGCAGCCTGCTTAAATCTATCAGGTGGCCTCCTCCTCTGGGGACATCCCCACCCAACATGATGGTGACTGCCCAGAATTTGGCCTGACCCAGGGCGGTAATCTTATGTTCGGGGAAGAGTCAGGCCTATCGTTTAACTTGAACCTGCTCTGGTTAACTAGCTGTGTGCCGGTGAACAGATCCTTTACATTTATCTGGTTCCCTTCATCTGCAAACCAGGGGGACCCGGCTCTTCAAAGTCCCTTCAGTACTAATCTCTGTGGCATCGGGATTTCTTTGGCTAATGCAAGGAAAGGAACTCGAGGACCACATACTAAAGCCCTAAATCTGTCATAACAAGATCCCTGCTTACGCGTTGGTTTTCAAAGCAGCCCTTAAAAAAAAATGAGCCGATGAGGATGCAAGATACATCTGGCCCAGTCTTGACTCAGCTTGGAAACTGAGGGACAGATCCGTATGGGTAAAATTTGACCGCGATAAGCATTCATCCAGAAGGAGGGTGTCTCCCTCCGCTCTACCCCACAGACCGACTGCCTTTAGTTAGCTACAGTGGAACATCAGGCCCGCCCGGATGTTTCCAGCCCGCCCGGAATGGTAACAGGGACAACAGAGTCATCACCCATGATGTTCTTTGTGCCTTAGGAATGAAGCCTGTGGGACGGAACCTCCTCCGACGTGGCCTGTGTCTCCAAACCAACGGATCAATTTCCTTTTCGTAGAAAATGTGTTCTGTGCAGCCCCTCCCTCCTCAGCCCTGCCTGTCTGAGAACTCAGAGTGAAGGTCCCTGCTCAGCGGAGTACTTTTCCTTACCCTAAATTCTCGAGTGCAATCGCACCTGTTGTATCATTCTTATTTTTATGGCCTTTGGGTTTACTGAGATACCGATTCTTTGAGTGAATTCCTTCTCTCGTTTGTTTCAGCAGTTTTAGGTTTACAGAAAAAAACTGAACCAAGAGTACAGAAATCCCATATACTCCCTCCCTGTATATGAGGGGGGACCCCCCCCAAAAAAACCCTGGAATTATCTTCTGGAAGGCGGGCCCCTTGTAGTTCAGGCTTCCCCAGCTCTGCAAGTGTTCTAGGAACCCATCTGTGTCAGTGTACCAGCTGGCGTTGTTGTGAGAGGCTGCATTTGGCTTCAGTGGATTTTGTTTGAAGCGTTGCTCTATTTCATGGTGGGCCATTTACGAGCACACCTGCCCACACCACGCTGAGTGTTCAGCAGTTTTTGATAAAAAATGGCAGGACCCCTGTGTCCCACCCTCCCTATTCACCTGATCTTGCCCCCAGTGACCTTTTGTTTCCTCGATGAAAACAGCCCTCAAAGGGAAGTGCTCTCCTGATGTGGAAGAGGTGAAACAAAAAAGCAGCAGAAGCACTAAAAGGCACCCAAACCAACAAGTTCGAAAACCGTTTTGGGCAGTGGAAGAAAGGTCTCGATCGGTGTATTGCATCAAATGGAGAGCACTTTGAAGGTGACTGAAGTTCAAGCATGTAAGAATAAATGCACAGTTTTTTATAAATAAATCCCATTTTGGGGGGTCCCCCCTCACACAGTCCCTGTTACGAACGTCTCAGTTAGTGTGGGGCCTTGTTGCGGCTGGTGAGCCGGGACTGATACATCCCCAGTAACTGAAGGTCAGAGCTCACGGCAGGGCTCGCTGTGCGCTCTGCACTCGGTGGGTTTTCACAAACACCTCACGGCGTGTGTCCGCATTGCCAAACGGTCTCACCGCCCTGAAAAATCCCCTGAGTTCCACCTGTTCATCCCACCCTTCCCCGTAACCCTTGGCGACCGACCGCCCTGGTCTTCCTGCTGTGTCCTCACTTTCGCCTTTTCCAAAGTGCCGCACAGTTGAATTATACGCTAGGTAGCCTTTCCAGTCTGGCTCCTTTCACTTAGAAACGTGTGTCCGAGGCTCTGCTTTCCCTTTCTGTGTCTTGATAGCTCATTTCTTTTTATCACGGAGTAGCATTCCATTGCCGGGATGAGCCACGGCCTGCTCACTCATTCGCCTAGCACGTTCACATAACGTCGGGGTTGCTCTTCATTTTGGGGGCATTTATAAATAAAGCTATGGTTTCTCCTAATTGTTATCACTACCATTCCACTGTAAGCGGCCTGGCAACCCTTTCGGAAGCAGGAGGAAGTGCAAATGAGTAATGAAAGAAGCTTAAAAGACGGTTCACAGCATAGCATACCAGCTTTTAATGCCCTGCCAATTAGAATCAAGTTGGCCAGGCTTCTGGCTGGGAAGCTGAAGGTGTGCGGTGGGTCCGACCCAGCTGTGGGAGCCCCGGGCATCCCGAGGAGGTCGGGTGCAGACCCAGCGCTGCAGGAGGCGGAGAACTCAGCAGGGCTCCACCTCAAGGGGCTGTGAATGAGATGCCAGAATTCTCTTGCATTCCAGCTAGAATCCAATGCAAATGGCTGCTTCTCAGAAATGAGCAGACAGAAGCACCCTTTCTGCTGTGAATGACATGACAGAATTCTTAGCATAGAACCAATTATTTTTATTATTAGCAACACATTCTAGCTGTGCATGTAGAGTGTGCCTAGCTTGGTCATATGCCCGAGATATAATAGGGGGCAGACATTCTTCATGGGGCAGGTACTGGGTGACGCTTGCCCTTCTGCGAGAGCGGAACCAAAATTGGGAACTGAACATAAGCCCAAAGTGGGGTTTTTTTTTTTTTTTTTTTTTCATTTTTATATTTATCAGGATGAAACAGGAGTGTCTGGTTCCTTGGGGGAGGGTGGTTGTTTGGTTGCTCTATCAAGCCGTGTGGGAAGGCTTATTACAAAGCACGGACAAATTGAACAAGCAATTTCTCGCTCCGCTGAATTTCATTGGATACTTTCAACGCCGGTGGTCCTTCCGGTGGTCACGTCCATATTTGCAAGCACGGCTACACCCTCTGCCCTGACTAACCCATCTTAGACGTCACACGCTGTCTTCCTGTGAAGGCAGTCGAGGGCCTGCTGCTATTTCCGCCCCAGGGCGGTCGCAGCGCTGCTTTGGGCTGGACCGGCACTCACTGTGCGCGCCGTCAGGGCCACGCAAATATCGTTCGCTGTCGCCGCGCTGAGCAATAAACCGTGATTGCTGTTTCTTTCTTTTACAGCCTTCTGTTTGTCCAAAAGTGAACAGCTGCTCTCTGTTTGGATTGACTTCATTTTATGTGAACCTTGCACGCCTAACCCTCCTCATCCCGCGTGGCTAATCCACCTGCCAAGCGGCCGGTTCCATTTCCGTGTCCCAGAGACCCCTTCCGGGGCCCTGAGCTCCCTGATCCCACCCCAGCCCTGTCTGCGGGGCAGCCGCATACACTTGTGCTCACACTGCCCATTGCCTCACCCTGGAAAGCCCACGAGCTCCTCGAAGCCCCTCTCTGGGAATTCCTGCCTCCCTTGTTCTTGGCCATTCTTGGTTACTCCCTCATCCTGACGGAGCGACTATTCCAGCAGCTTCCCAAGGAGGTACACAGGGCCAACAGAGAGAGGGGTGCTGGAGTCGGGGAGATGGGGATCCAAACACCAACCTTCTCACCACTGAGGCTGTGTGAGAAGGCGGCTCCTTGTCTGCTGGCCAAGGGAGCATCCTCCCACTGTGCCCTAGAATTAAGTGCGCCCACTCAGCCGTGCTGGGAAGCGGCAGCCGCCCCACACAGGCGAGGCAGACGGGACACCTGCGGCCTGCAGGTTGGTGGAGCCTGGAGAGCAGAGGGGGTGGGTGTGGGGTGGAGTCTGGGTCCCTGTCCTCAGAGTCCCCAATCCCATAAGCCACAGCCCTGGGGAGCACCCATGGGTGGAGGGGTGCAGGCCGGCCTGGGCATCAGCATTTGCAAAGCCCTGCAGGTGACTCAGTGCAGCTAGAGCAAGGCCCAGTTTCATGTGGGACTGAGTTTGTGTTTCGGTTTCTTGTTCTTTGTTTTGAGAGGAATTTCTGAGAGTTGATGGAGGGGAAAAAAAAAAAAAGCAAACTATTGAGCAAAACCACATTGAATGGCTATTCTTACCGAGAGTTTTGCTTAAACTTTTTACAAATGACCCAGAGAGATAACGAATGCATTTAGTTCTATGAAAATATTTGTTGTTTTGGAAAGAAGTTACGGATAAAGGTCAGGAGAGCTGGAGACCACAGCCCACACGGGACGAGGGACCCAGCCCAGCACGCGCCGGCCTGGGGGGTGGAGGGGCAGCACCAGGCACTCTCCCCCCAGGTCTGCGTTAAGTTGCAGGACACAGTTCGCTGTATTTCAGCGAGCTCCCCAAATACCGCTTTCAGCCGGCACCTCTCAGCACCACCACCATCTTCACCGTGTGCGCGGGCAGCTCCGTTTCCGATAACTCCAGCAGCTGCGTGCGTGACCTTGGCCGGTGCATCTAACCTGCCTGAGCCTCAGCTTTACCACCTCCACGGCACACACACCGACATCTGCGTTACTTGCCTCAAAGGGTGAACAGGAGGCACCAGTGTGGCCGCCTGCGGGGGGTGTTTGCGACCGGAAGAGGGCCAGCCAGAGCTGCCGCACCGCAACCATCCGCCCTCTGCCCGGTTCCTTTTCCTTCAAGCCAAACAAGCAGCGTCCGAGCGGCCTGCTGGGTGCCCCTCCGGGATACCCTTCTGCGTGACCAGACAATCGCCAGCTCTTCTCCACTTCGGATACAACGAGGAAGGGGGAAGACAACACACAAAGCCAGACGTGAGATGATGCCCTACACGTTTAAACCAGCGGTCCAGCAGGATTCTCGCCGAACACCTTGGGAAAGACGACTGTGGGGAAGCTCGTGCCCGCTGAGAAAGAGAAACGGGCCGGGAGCAGCCCCGCTGCCGTGGGCTGTTCAGGCCCCCGAACACCACAGACACGGCGGGCAACTCTGTTCTCACAGTTCTGGGGGCTGAAGGTCCGAGTCCAAGGCCCAGCAGGCTGGGTTCTGGTGAGCGTTCTCTCCCTGACTTGCCCATGGCCGGCTCTGAGTGCACAGGAAGGAGAGACCGAACTCCAGAATCTCTTCTCTTCCTTACAAGGACAGCGAGCCCATCGGATTAGGGCCCCACCTTTCTGACCTCATTTCACCTTCATTACCTCCTAAAACCCCTGTCTCCAAAGGCAGCCACCTTGGGGATTCAACAGATGAAGGGGTGGGGGGCACAACTCAGCCCCTAGTACACGCCCCCCTCTCACACACGGGTGGATCCCTCTCATCTCCCTGCATGAGCGGGGATGCAAGTGGGGACTGTCCCATGGCCGAGACAAGAGCCCGGTCCAGACCAGAAGTAGAAATGATCTGGAATTTGCAGGCTCATGGTTGTGAATGGAGGCCTTGCTTGGTAGGCTTTCCAGACTTGGGGTCTCAATAGAAATTGCCTCCAAAAAGCCCCCACCCCTGTTCTCTGCCCATGAACACCCCTGGATATAGTTTGAACCCTGGTGAATGAACCTCCAACCGCTATTCTGAGACATTTTCCTTTGACAACTCACAGGAGGGGGGGGACTGTGGAAACGCTGCGTTTCTGAATCTGAAACCACAGGGCTATTTCAGTCTCCGCGCCGTGGCAGTGAGGTCAGAGGATCTGCCACCACAGATTTCAAAGTTCCCTGTGGTTTCGCATAATAGCCACCTATTAAGTTTGCCTTCTGCCTGACCTGCGTGACTGCCACTTAGCAAGGGAAAGCTATCATCGATCATGTGCCTTTCATAAAGAACCTCTTCAAACTCGGGGAACTGTTTTCATAATTACGGAGCTCAGCTCAGTTTCCAGAGCACTGTACAAGATGCACAAACAGAGTAAAATTGCAATTGTCCAGGATCAGGCCAGAAATTGCTGCATGGTTTTTTTTTCTTAAAAAGGACATAAATCAAAATGAAAAAAGCCCAAATTCTAGATCTACTTATAGAACAAAACAAGCAAACTTCCAAGTACGCTCTGCTATTAGTTGGGCCATTCATTCAACGCGCCCCCTGACCACCCCCCTCCACAGGGATCGCCATGCCCCCAAGGCCCAACGAGAAGGCACAGCACAGCCCTGCACCACAATTCGTGGTTAGTGTGCCCTGGAATACAAAAAGGTGTGTCAAAAAGTGTTACATGACCTGAAGCCATATACAAACCGTGGCTCATGGTTCACTGTTCTAACGTGGATCCTCAAACAAGGAGGACAGACTCTTCTGTTTGACAGCTTATTAGTGTGCTTGATAATGTATGTTTCGCATACAGACACACTATGAGGGGCTCTGTTCCTGCTCTTGCCCAGGCCCCACAAAGGCGAGGGCAGGCTTCCCCTGCCCGATGAGCCGTTCCAGACTCCTTCCGTCTCGCTGCTTCCACATCCTCGGCGTGTGCTTTTGGCTTCGTGTCTCTTTACCTCGTGGCCTCAAGATGACTGCTCCAGCTCCAGCCTCCTGTCTGCATTCCAGGCGGGGAGTTGAAGACAAAGGAGAGGAAGATAAGCTGGGACCGCATCACAAAGGCAGAGACTTCCCAGAAGTCCCTGGTGGACTTCCCACACAGTGCAGAACCGTGTGCCCGGGCCACCCCTAGTTGCAAAGGCCTTAGGAAAGGTGGGTATTTTTGCAGGACACGGAGCTGCCTTGAACAAAATCGGGCTTCTGGTCATTAGGAGAAAGGGGAGAGTAGTTATCAGGCAGGCAAGTGGCAATATCTGCCACATACAAGGGCCAAAAGCAGTGACTTCTTGGGGTGTCTGGTCTCAGGGTCAATGGGTCACCAAAGAGGTGGAGTGGATAAGGCCTAGTGATCACGCCTGAGGCTGTGTCCACCCCGGACACTCCTGGAAGGTCAAGGTTCTGATGGATCTGAATGCGGAACCTGGGCGAGGGCTGAGACCATCAGGGGGCCCGCTCAGTGGGGAGCAGCTGCAGAAGAAACAGGCAAACAGACCGAGGCACAAGACTTCCAAATTGTTCTAGAAGGCAATTTGGCAACTTGAGAAAATGAGAACTTCTGCTTCTGATGAGGCTGCCCACTCACTGCCGGTCCCCAGTTCCACAGGCTGTTCTGAGAGCAAGTGACTCCGCCTGTCCCCAAGGTCCGTCACACGCGCCTCACACATTGTGTCTGTGTTGCCAGGTGTTAGTGGGCCCCGAGTTTCCCCGGCAAGGGCGGGGGGCAGCTTTCCAGTAGACAGTCAGGCAAAAACATGGCTCATGTGGCTCTGTGGGGTTCGCATCCCTGGCATTCGCTGATCATGGCTTATTCAGGTTGTTTGGGGGGAGGGGGATGGAAATTCCAGAAATGGGGGGAGTGGGTGTCAGAAACTAAAGCCCTACCCCACCCGCCCTCCCTCACTCTTGCAGCTGGCGGATTTCCACGGCAACCCAAAAACCTCCACTTAGATACAAGTATTTATTCCAACTGTATCACATTCAAGGTGAGACCTATTTAATTTGCTTTACATTAACTACATTAGGAAAAGTACGATTTACCAACAAATTTTAAAGCGATATATTCTGTGAGAAATTCTGATTCAAAGTTAAGGATGTGTTAATGGCATCAAAAATAAACCTGGTTCTAGGAACCGTCTGGAGTTTTCGCAGAAATGTAATAATCTTTGCACTGGAAGTCTTTTAGAGGCAGATCAACCTCTCATTTTGCTTCTACCTGACAAGCAAAGAGAGAAGGTTCCCGGCTGCAGACTGTCAGGGCCGCTCAGCAGAATCTCACGTGGGCATGAAGGATATGAAGGACCTTTATCCCTAACAAATGGCAGCCCTGTTGTCACTGTGTGTCAGCCTTTTATTACGGGACACAGTGCCTGCTGATCCAATGAAAATGGCCAGGAAGTCTGTGTCGAATCTGTACCACCCTGTTCTCTTCCACAGCATTCGCTGGGATCACCAGCGTGGCTTGGGCTTCCCTGGGTGTGACCGCTGAACCGGGGGCAACGTCACACCGCGTGCCAGCTGCAGCCGGAGGAGGGCCCTGGTGTCACCACCGAGAACCACTCAAAGGCCACCAAATGAGTCCACGCTGAAGGTCAAGAGAAGTTGAATATTTGTTCCACTTAAAAAAAAAAAAAAGACAAGAAGGAAAAGGAAAGGAAAGAAAAGGAAAAAAAAAATGCAAGCACTTTTTTTTGCCTTTAATGACAGGAACCCCGTGGTCCACGGTGACAAACTTCATTTCCTCCGGGTTCTTCTCTGCTAAGGCCTCAGGTCTCCGGACAAGGGCCCATGCTCTGCAGTTGCCTGACTCCTCCTCGGCCTGGCCCCCGCTGATGTCCTGGGCAAGGAGGGCTGTCGCTTCTGGGACCG
This sequence comes from Anoura caudifer, assembly GCA_004027475.1. Classification (NCBI taxonomy): domain Eukaryota; kingdom Metazoa; phylum Chordata; class Mammalia; order Chiroptera; family Phyllostomidae; genus Anoura; species Anoura caudifer. Next base: position 2,655 of record PVKU01008984.1, on the reverse strand, counting down.
GAGAGAATCGTTCATCCACGCTGTCCCGGGCCAGGATGAGCTGAGCCTGCCGTCCCCAGAGAGCCCGGAGGGCGGCGGATCCGAGAGTTCCAGAGCGCAGAGCGCAGAGCGCAGCCGAGCACCGGCCGAGCCTGGGTGCTCCGAGACATTCCGGGCCAGTGACTCCAAAGCCCGCCCTCGGGGTGTGGCAGATTGAGAAACTAAACGCAAGTACCCCCATCTGATGACCTTCCTGCTGGCCTTTCACGGCACTGTGGGCAGAGGGAGGTTTTAGAAAATGAACTCCTTCGTGCTCAGGTTTTAGACGTGCTTTTTCTCTGGGACGCCTGGGAGCTGTCGGAGTTCTCAGGATGAAGGACACTGCCTGGGCCTCCCTGTCTCTGCATGAAGGGGACACGGGTCCGTGTCAGGGGCCATTGTCCCATGCTTGCTCAGGGCACCTGGATTACCTTCTATGGAATTGCCTCTTCCTCTCTGGGCCAGTCCCAGCACCTGCCTCCCACGGATGGGTAGAAGACATCAGAGTGACCAGCTCTCCAGAACTCACTGTTTCCACTTCCAGTGCCAGGGCCCCTGCTGCACATCTGTTCTGAGGGTCCCTGAGACCCTTCCCAGGAAGCCCCTTTTGCTAAAACTGGCCTCTAACTGACGACCCTTGGGGACCCGATGGGAGCTCGCTGGTCTCCACTCTGCTCCAGCTCCCCGGGCAGAACCTTGGTGTATCTCAAAGCTCAGGTGTATCTGTTAGACGGAGACCAGAGGTTCTCAAACTGTGTGGAACGAGTTAAGTCTTACCATCCCTGTTAACTGTAATTTATTTTAACATGTGTGAGCTGGCCCCATTCTTACAAACCAGGCTTAAAGAGGAAGAAAAAAAAAAATCTATGACCTCGGAACTCTAAGATGTGTACAAGTTATCAAGTTTTTTAAAATGACGTCTTGGGGCCCTGCCCAGATGGCTCGGTCGGTTGGCATGTTCTCCCATACACCAAAAGGTTGTGGGTTCGATCCCCAGTCAGGGCACATGCCTAGGCAATGGCGATGTTTCTCTCTCACATCCATGTCTCTCTTTTGCTCCCTCCCCCACCCTGATTTCACTCTCTCTAAAATCAACAGACACATCCTCAGGGGGAGAGGATTAAAGAAATTGTTTGGGGGACAAGGTCTCAGACATAAGTATGTACTTATTAAAACGCACCCCCTAAAATGAACTGTAAACTATTTAATGGAGATGTAAACTTGTTTTAGGCATTGGGTGGTCAAGAGTGAAGATGGCGTGTTGGACGGGAGCCAACCAAAACAGAAGGCGGAGGAAGGCAAGGTGCCGGCAGTCTTGTTCTCGAATGTTCCTTCAAGGCCAAACTTCTTGGAAAGGGATTTATTTATTTCACTCTCCCCCAGCACCACATTTGGGTCATTGTAGGATCTCAGCTGGTGGCCACAGCTTTTGAGGATTTTGAGCCAAAGCCTTTCGATTAAAAAAAAAGGAGAACAAAGTTATTAAAAAGTTTTGTTTTTTTTTTTTTAACTAGGAGGATGGAAATATTTTATGTTGAAAAAATAAATTATCAGTGTTCTTAAAATGTGCGAAGTCAATAAATTCAGACAAAATGTGAACTTGATGGGGAAACAGGGCCAAGAGGAAAAATACTGTATACCGCTTGAAAACAGATAAAAGCTACTTCGAGGGCCCTATCTCAGGGTGGGAGGGAAAGGGGGGATGTCGGGGAGAGTCGGGGAGTCAGGCTAATGGGAAGGGGTCCCCAAGGGGAGAGAGAGGGAGGGGCATGCGGAGAGGGGATACTCTACATGCAAAATGCCAACAAGCCCCCTCCCCTCTCCGGAGGATGGGGGCTGGGGGTGACAGTTTCAAGCTTCAAGTCATGGCTTGGTCTTTCTGGTGACCAGGAGTCCCCTCATGAGAACAAACGCTGCTCCCATCACCCAGGAAATTACAAGGGATTTAGGGGTTCTGCGCTGGGAACCAAGGTCAGAGAGTAAACATGAGAAGCCAGACAGGGACCCATACGTGTATACGTATCTTACGATTTCACACAGGGGCCTGGTCGCTGCTGAACAAGCTCTGGCGGGGAGCATGACAGAACAGCGCACACAGACCCCAAAGAAGTCTCTCCCGGCAGTTTCGGAACAGAAGGTCAAGGGCAAGCGCTACAGCTGAAGGATTCTCGCGCCCCTCGGTTCTGACGGAGCCCTTGGCCCGCCTTCACGCAGCTGCGAGAGGTTTTGCTAGGGGGCCCTTGAGTCTCTCTCCGCAAAGGAGGCTTGGAAAGGCCTGGTGTGAGTCACTGCTGCGGACCCGCGCGGCCTGCGCTCGCGGTGGAGGAAGCCTAAAAAGGAAGAAGCCCAGAGCAGCCAAGGCTCCGGAGCCGCGTGGAGAGCCACAGCCCCGACCCCGCGCTGCTGCAGGCACATCCCGAAAAAGGTCATCGAGGGAGGCAGATGCTCTCTCCCTTCCCGAGCCAGACGAGCGAGCGACAGGCCTTCAGAAGCAGTCAGAACAACTTCCTTAAAAGACTGGGTTCTGAGTAACCCTTGGAAATATCTAGGCACAGCCCGCAAAGCCGGGCAGCCTGGCCGGCCCCCGGCAGGGCTGCCTCCTTTCTGGTGAGACTCACACCGGAAAAGAATGTGTGT
>PVKU01008983.1:0-67067 GCA_004027475.1 Anoura caudifer | reverse complement strand
AGGGGGAGGGCAAGAGTAGTGTGGGAAATGTAGAAGCTAAAGAACTTATGACACATGGGCATGAACTAAAGGGGGGAATGTGGGTGGGAGGGGTGTGCAGGGTGGAGGGTAATGAAGGGGGGAAAATGGGACAACTGTAATAGCATAATCAATAAAATGTAATTAAAAAAATAAAATAAAAAATAAAAATAAATAAAAAAACTAATTTGTTTGTTAGAAAAAAGTCAATTCCATTTGGAACTGCACCTAACTGTGGGAACCACCAAAGTACAGAAACAACCCAAGGTCTTCACTCATAAAACACCAGGAAAGTGGCCAGATCTATACAACTACCCTTACGAGTCAGAGAAAGTAATCATTGGCTTAGACTGGTGGTTTAATTTAACTCCAAAGATGGAAATAAGTAATCCTGATTTCAGTCCCCATGGTTCACACTGCCCTGCAAGTATGTGATGGCTTCAATTTTTCAGAAGGGCATTCTGTGCTCAGCACCCTCTGGTGGGCGGGAAGAAGGACTGCGGCATTTTCTGTTGGAACAGTGAAGCGGAAGTGGGCTTCGCTGGTCCCGCTGGATCATTCCCATACTTAACTCAGGAGCACCTACTGCTTGCCAGGTCCTGGGAACAGAGATAAGCAGGTCTCGGTCCTAGTTCTAGGTCATGAGAATTTCAGTGTTACATGGAAACTATAATAACAAAACTCTGGAGCTGTGGGAGGAGAAAGGCACCCAGCTGCCTGGGGGCAGAGGGAAGAGTAGAGAGTGTTTGTAGAGAAGAGCTCGTGCCAGACAAAGTGAACAACAACAGGACAGAAGCGGGCGAGTTTGGCAGCTCCGAGGGAGTTGATATGGTGGAAGACTCAGGTTCAGCCGAGGCAGCGGTCAGAGAAGAAGCTGGAGGAAAAAGCCGGAGCAGACAGACAACAGGCCCCATATGCCACAGTGAGGAATGGGGATGTTTATCCTGATGAGGAGGAGCTAATAAAGCTTCACAACAGTGATTTGGAGTCTTCCCTGACTTTCTAAAAGCCAAGTTTTTATTGTTATAGTATCATTTTATACAGTTGGGTATCAATTATTCATGCACATATTTTTAAATTATTTTCATGTCCAGACTTTATCTCAGAGTCCAATCCATCATGCTTCTTGACATCTATCTTCCTACTAACCTCTCAAATATTAAGGAGGTGCAATCTTTTTATATTAGGCAAAGCCAACATAGGAAAGTAAATCTGCTGTTCCCTCCCTCACCAAATGAACAAATATTTCAGAAACCAAATAAGATCATTCTTTTTAATGTTATTCCATAATAATTCACCTTCTCAAAAAGCTAAATAGAGCTATATATGTTTCAGTTCCTAAAATCTGATTTTTAAGTAGATACAGTGATGTGAATTTTTGATATTTAAAGCTCTGTAATACAATCCACTTAAACCATTATTAAATTTTAAATTTCATCAGCATTTGAGAATATTAATCTTCCTGACTTTCTTTCTATCCTAACAAAAAAATGACCTTGAACATCACATACTTTTGCTGGATGAAAGATCAGACTGGATTCAAAGAACTGTTCTTGGCAATGTGAGCAATTCTTGAGATTTTAATAAAAAACAGCAGATGGGGCTTTGGCTTTAAAACAATTAAAAATTTTATTTTGGGAAAAAGCCAAGTATGTTTTACAGCTCTAAAATCCTCTGTTCAAATTTGTTTTTAAAAGTTCAAAACTAATCAGTGATTAAAATAAAATGCATAATAAAGCACAAACTGTGATCCCAAATGGCCCCTTGAATCTGAATAAAAATATAAATTAGCTTTATCAGATATGTTTAACTCCTTGAAAAACGACAGGGTCATGCAATTTGTGTAAATAATTGGAATACCTATGTATTGGAAGTACTGTGAAATCCACAGAAACAATAGATGCTTAGGAACATTTTTTAAAGAAAAAGCGTAGATTCTCCCAATCATCACATCAATTATTTTCCTTTGTATCTGTGAAACATAATCCCGTCTCATTCACCTACTGAGTTAGTCTACAGGGCATCATTCTGGAGGCAAATATCTGCTGGCCAACATCAGGAAAATGCTGGCGTGTTCTGCCTTCTGCAAGGTTAATCCAATTTCAGTTATAAAAATAAACATATGAAAAGGTAAACATTATACTGACCGAGGGAAACATGTTTAAAGTGTTCTGTTCCTCTTAATACACAATGCAAGGCCAACAGTTAAAAGCATGTAAGAAATAATTTGCAAGGTTATTATTAGAATACAACCCGAAGAACAGTGTCTAACCTGATTTTGACATCATAAGAATCTGTAACATTTGGGACTGCCTAGTCTACGAAAATGAAAACAGGCACAAAATATTTCATTATTATAGCAAAGCCTCATTTATTTTGAAGTTGTAAAAATGTTCAAAAGGCAAAAAGCGTAAATAGTGAGCTCAAAAGAATCCCGTCAACCTTGTTCCCTTTTATGCTTTTAACCCACTACCCGGTGAGTAATTAAACCCACATCACAGCGTAGTAATACTAAGCACGGGTCTTTCATGAAGTCCCTGTGCAAGCTGGAAACTTTCAAAGGCCACTTACGGTTTTAAAACCATAAAAAGAATGCAAATTATTGATGTTTTAATTTAATTTTAATCAAAATATTCCAAAATTACTGAGAACAAAAAGCACATTACTTATTCTATTTATAATTTAGGTCCTTCTTAAATGATTTGTACATATGATGCACAGAATAGTTTTGCACCATCTATCAACTTGGAAATCACGGTTATAAACATTTCAAAGACAAACGGCATACTTTTAAAGAACAGAGTACTACATTTTAACCTATTTACGATGTTTGCTTAAGCCTCCAAAAGAGTACTCTGTATATTGCTTTCTTCTAAAAGGTTTGATGAGTATTCATATGAACCCCATATAAGATTTAAATTGCTTATTTACCCAAAACAAAACAAAACACAACACCTTAAAATTCTCTCTCACTTGACAGGGCAAACACCTGGCAATACTGAAACGCTGATTTACAGCTCTTTCCTCCCTTCTTATTTCCAGACTTAGTGGCCTAAAAGCTTCACTGGCCAGGTGTTCCCCAAACCAGACCTGCTTCCTCCCTCACTCGCTGTGCCCTGCCCAGTTATCAAGGCCTCTCTGACCACCTTCCGCCTCTAACCCAGTAGATTTGGTAGACGCAGCTGTCTGGCCAGTGTCCCTTCCTTTCTTCTTCACTTGTGACAGGAACCTCTGACCAAAATCAGGTCCTTCTGAAGCGGAGTCAGACTACTTACTGTTTACCCAAACATGTCCGACCCATCACAGTCTTTTCAGACGCCCGTGGCTCCGCCAACTCCTTGCTCCCTTCCTAAGCCCCTGCTATCCCTGGCTTCCTTTATTTTTCCCACCCATCTGGTCAACATTGGTTATTTCTACTTAAGCTCCAAGGCTCAATGAACAGACTGTATGAGTTCTACAAGGCTACCCATGCGCAGACACAAAAGTATTAGAAATTGAATATTTACGTAAGAAGGTACAGAATGTCTGATAGATGTGGCTAATTTTACAACACCACAGGGAGATATGCAGTGAATTTTCTACTCTAGAGCAACAATGAAGCAATAGTAATTAAGTATTCTCTAAACTAAAGGTTGCAGCTAAACCTTTACCTGAGATACGGGCAATTCTGGATCTGGTTCCTGGGAGGCATTAAGAAGGCAGTAAACATCTTTAAGAAATACAGTTTCTAAAGCAAAAAGTCTTAATGACTAACCAAGTATTTATAGGTGAACTCAGATTTACTCAATAAAAATCAAAATAGTAACTTTAATTTTTCTCTGCATGTGCTTTCAGGAGTTCTATAAAACTAATACACTGTGAAGAGTACTAAATTTTCTATGATCGGAAAATTCTAATTAACCTCATTTAGAGCACAAAGAACCTATTTTAACCGCTCCTTTAATGGAGACGCAGTATCCCCCCAGATTAAAAACACTTTGACAACTGTACCAAGGAAACATTTCTTTATATTCAAAATAAGTTGATGGTGGTTAAAACACTTCAATCATTTAGGAAGGTGAAGGAAAATATGCATACTATAAAATGACTAAAGATAAGAAATTAATTCTGACTGTAATGTGCTCTGAGAAATTTTTATAGACTGTGATATTTATTTATTTGTTTATTTGTGCCAGGTGCTGATAACTCAGGAGGTTTTTTTCCTGTCCAAATTAAGTATTATAAAAATCCATTGGTTAAAAAATCAGACTAACAACAAATTTATTTATAAAACACCTACACTTACATGTCTACAGTCAGCAGCCTCTGCTGAATACCCGAGCATGTTTTATTGAGGAATCCACTTAGAAACACAGCCTTGCTTTCTGCAGCTCTAAAATCCAAAAGGAACACCCTACATTATGTGTGCAAGCAATGTGTAAACCATCTGGTCCCCGAGCGAGGATAAGCAGTTTCTGTCGCATGGAGCAGGGTAGGAGCACAAGAGAAAAACGCTATGTTAGGCTAGACGGTGCGGGCCGTGAAGGGTGGGCTTTAGAGAGCATTTAAAATCAGCTGAACCTAACACAAAACAGCAACTAAGAGTGCATAGCAACCGGAGGTTTTCAATTCCCCTGTGTGTAAGAAAGATCTAGAAAAGTACAGATGTCCCACAGCCCACACTTAGAGAAATACACTGATACGGAAAATGAGACATCAGAAGTAACCCCTTCTATTCTTTCTTCTGTGTGTTTGTATACATGTCTGTATGACCCATTACCTCATTTGAGTCTCATTAACAACCATCTGAGAGAGGCAGGTAAGTGTTAGCATCCACTTTACAGATAATAGAACAAATTCAGAGATGTTGTGTAATCTGTTCACGGTTACACAAAGAAGCCAGGGTTTTTCTTGCCAGTGCATCTTGGAGAAAAAAAATGAGTTGGTAGGATTGTATGGGAAAAGCATAGGAGAGACACAACACAAGTACTCCATAGAATGGGGGGGGGGGGGCGGAGTTTGCCAGAGGTGATCACAGACGATGCTTGAAATGGAAAAGAAAACAGCTCAAGGAGATGCGTGTTACTCAGCCAAGGGCAGGAAGATTCCCCCAGTGGCCGAGCTGACACCAGCTCAGCCTCCGAGCACTGATGAAGGCCTTCCTGCTCTCTCTGTCTCATTCTACTGTCCCTCAGGGATACGTTTACAATTTACCATGCAGGTGAAACGGCACATAGGAAAGTGATGGGAACGAGAAGGTGAGAGAGGAAAATGAGAGGTCTGGAGGATGGGAAGATGCTGAGACAGGTGAGGTTGTATGAATGGAGGATGGAGAAGAGGCCTCAGCAGAGTGAGGCGGAGAACGCATTAATTCCATGACATTCCCCAGCATCCCTGGCACTCTGCTAGGCACTGAAAAGATGCTCTGGGAGAAAGCACATAACCTAATGAATTACAACACAGTATGCTAAATTCTACACTTAAGTTATGGACCAATTATAGATGGCTTAGATGGAGGGGAGAAAGGAACACATGAGAGATAAGCCAGTCAGAGAAAAGGGAGAGATATTATGCTGGAAATTACTGAGTGCCAGTGATCTACGAACTATATTCAGCAGCATTCCATCATCAGTTTCACTGGACACTTTTCTCACATGCTTTCCAGATTGCCAACAATCCTTTCAGAAAAGCATAAATGACATAATCCTATATGCGAATACCTCTAGCTATGTAGAGACAATAGCAGCTAACATTTTTGATCACTTACCATGTATCAATGAACTTAACCCTCACAGCAACCCCTTGAGGTAGGAATATTATCATCCCCATTTTACAGATAAGAATACTGAGGTCAAGGTGTACAGGCAGTATCCGACCGTAGGCAACCTGGCTCAACAGAATGTACTTTGTTGAGAACGTGAGATCATAGCAAGGCAGGAAAGCAGACTACTGTAGGGCGTGGGGAGACCAAGGCCAGGGATGGCTGGTCTGGAGGTCCATCAGGGACAGCAGGGCTATCACAGAAAAGACTCGGGATATCGTAATTTAGACAAAGCAAAACTTTTAAAAAATCACTGAAGCCTACATCTTTGGATCTCTCTCAATTATAGCTTTGTGATGTCAATTAATCCGCCATATTAGGAACCACAAGTTAGGATATTTCCATGAATATTCACCCAGTTGAGTAGAAAGCATCAGGCCTAGCCCTAGAGTCGGAAGAACTGGGCTTGATCCTCAGGGAGCCAGCCGCTCAGCTGCATGACCTTGAACAAGTCATGCAACCTCCATTACCTAATTCTCCTCTCAAATTGGAGTCATGGTGCCTACTTTATAACATAAAACTTTGCACTTTAAAGAAAATTTAATAATTTCCAGAATTCTGACACATATACTATCGCTGTTAATGAAATGTAAAAGTGGTAGCACCTTCAACAAAGAGTTATCAATCAACCACAGAGAAGTTCTCTATAAACACTTACATAACAAATGGAAAAGCACCAAACTCTACTACTTCCCTTTTCAGAGCTCGGAAGGAACCCCCAGTTATGACGCATCAAACTGAACCTTCCCTGTGAGTCTCCTTCAAAGTGAGCAGGAGGTCACAGAAAGTAGGGTGGCAACGCCTAGAACCAGCAAATACTCATTAGCATCAACTTTAATTCACATCAGTTTGCTTCCTCCCTTCCTCCCTATGGTAAGGCTTTCTCTTAGGTTGCTGCTATCACTTCAGGGAATTAAATCTCCAGCTAATTCTGAATACGACTTCCTAATTGCCACCAACACTCACTCTGGCTAATGAATCTGCTCTTCTGAGTTATTTATTATTTAGAACTTAACAATAACAGGAAGGGAAAAAAATGTAAGAGAACAGAGAAATGGATGGAGTTTGGAAGGTTAGGGAGACTTAGTGACCAAGTAGGCAAGTGGGAATGTAACCTGTATAATTCATAAAATGAACTGCTTCACAGGGTGCAGAATCAAAAGGTTAAGTGTAGCTAAGTCTCCATGGCCCCAAAGAGGAAATAAATTAATCATACAGAAAGATGTTTTTTGGCTTGGATCGCCAGATCATTGTCTCAACCAACCACTAACAGATAACTCAATGGGGAGCCCTGGTTCCCTATCTCTCATCTAAGCCAGCCGGCTTTCAGCCTGTCTCCAACTTCAATATTAACCCCCTCCCCTCTGTCACATCTCTAACTACAAGCAGAGATTGGGGGTGGGGAAGGAGAATGTGAATTATCCCCTTTCTGACATACAGCTAATACTCCCACGTCCAGAATCACAAATTTTAATAATTTGGAAATCTATCAGAAATCTACCCCACTCTCATTAAAAATCCCCACTGCCTGAAAAACCGCCCTGTTTTATGAACTGTTTAATTATAATGGAGCTAAAGTATCAGGACTGGGTTTAAAGCCCTGAATCTGGCATATGGAACACAAAGAACAGTAATCAGATTAAGCAACTAATCAGGATGACCCACATGGGCTGTAAAAGCAACCTTCCCCTGTAGGTCAGGCTGGCGTGCAGAAGACCATTCTGCACTTCTCCCTTTTACATCTTATAAACTTTAACTACTTCCTCAGTCACGACTTGAAGAACACTTTGAAAAATGACGACATCTCCCTATGAACCGCTTGTGCTTACTGTAGTTTATCAAACGGGGAAACTGCCACGTTAAGCAGCCATCCTCCTCTCTCTCCTTAATTACACAGAACCTTAATGTCCTTCACGCCCACAGACCCTGCCCCTGTTTCTCACCCTTCTGTATCTGAGAACAGCGGTGCAGAATCCACCTTCTTCCCCAGCCCTCCCCCATTATCAACCACCATGCTGTTATACCCAACCTGCCGTCAGTGCTTCTGCATCCAAACGAAAGTGCATCACTCTAAGGATACAGCTGTTCCATAGCGTGGCGTGCCTCTTTGGCCCACGTGACCACCCCAGTGTTTGGCAAGCACCAAAATGAAATAAAATCCAAATGTCCTAATACAAAACACAAGGCACTAATTAAATATTTTTTATCATAGTATACTAAAATGATATCTCTTAAAGGAGAAATAAATGTAGAAGGAACAGTCTCAAAGGTGGGTCTTATCAAAGAGGCTGAGGTAGGAAGACAGAAATGTTATCTTTTTGAAGCTCCCTGGTCAAGCTTATAAAAAGATTAACAAATAACAAATCCCTTTAGAGAGGTTTTTGGGAGAAAAATAAGCAAAATCAAAAGTGAAAAAAAAAAACATCAAAAGCTGTTTTGTTTAGGGGAAACAAGGAAGCGCGAAAATGAATCCATTTGGCACTCGGGAGAAATATTTTAATTTCCGTGCTCTTCTACGTGTCTGGCACTGCTTCGAAGTCACCTATTTCTACTTAAGTCAGTTTGGTGGCACAGGAATGGTAATTCAACTCACTGTGGAGGGAAAGTTTCTTCTGTAAAAGGCGGAGGCCTCAAAAACAGAAGGAAGGAAAAAAAGCCCAGGAGGCTCCCGGAGCACACGAGACGAAGCAGCCAACTGCGGGGCCGAGGACCATCTACTTCCGCTGCCATCACATCTGTTAGCTTTTCATAGACGGCCGGTCCCGCCATCGCGTGACTTTCTCCCCTGAAGCAATGAGAACTCCTTAAGAAATACCAGGGGCGATACTATCAGACATACTCTCCTGGAGGAATCCAGGAGGAATTTTCTGCACTAATTAACAAGAAATGAACTAAGTATGTCCATAATGCAATTACATTTATTTGAAAAGATAAATGTACATTTAAGAACCTATGGTGCTGAGAATTAAGGATGAGAGGCAGGGCGTGGAGAAAAGATCATTGGGCAACTAGGATGATCTTCGTACATGGGGGGAAGTTGGCACACTGAGTAACGCCACCAAAACGCACATATGGACACGAGCGGCGCACTCATTCAGCAAGTACACGACAGCCTTTGTGTGCCAGACTTTGCGCGCACCATACAGATCTGTCAAGTTTTTACGCGGAGGAACCTCCTTAAGCTTCCGGAAGCTGTTCATTAATTGCATCAGCATTCTAACATAAATATTTAAATTTTTTTGAATTAAGGAAAAAAGCAGGGTTTCTTCAAGCTTGGAAAAATCAGACTGGGAAAATCCCCAAAATGAAATAACAATTGGGTTCAAAACACTGCCTAAACTGGTACTCAGACAAGCATACAGTGCCACAGCATGGTGTTTAAAGATTGGCTCAAAGAAAAACTAACATGAGTGAACCCTGTAAACTTTTCGGCAGGCCTATCCAGGTATCAAAAGCCCAGTTTGGCAAGGTAACATCAAGTTAAACTTCTATTCCTGGTGAAACACTAATCATTGTTCTGGCAACATATCTAGTTCCTCTTAAACAAATTGCCTCAGCAAAACAAGGAAACAGGATTACAAAGGAAAAGAATATGATAAATTTTTTGTATATCTGATACTGATTCTCCCAGGCCTACTCTGACATTTGTGGGAGCTGAACATATCAACCCCTGCTCATAACAATAAAACAGTAATAAAGAATAACATTTTAAAAAATATCTATGGCATTAGGCCCTAGCTGGTGTGGCTCAGTGGACTGAGCACCAGCCTGCGAACTAAAAGGTCACCAGTTCGATTCCCAGTCTAAGGCACAAGCCTGCGTTGCAGGCCAGGCCTCCAGTATGGGGCACAGGAGAAGCAACCACACATTGATGTTTCTCTCCCTCTCTTACTCCCTCTCTTCCCCTCTCTAAAAATAAATAAAATCTTAAAAAAACAAAAACAAAAAGTATCTGTGGTATTAGGAATTAATTATATGTTAAATTGTGAAATATTGATATTTCAGATCCACTTAAATAGGCCAATGGAATAGTCCAGAACCTAACAAGACCTACTGTGATAATGATCTTAACTATGTGTAACAATAAACTAATGACGACAGCAATATTTCTCAGTATGAACCTGTCTTTTTTTTCTCTATTATCATTATCAAAATCACAGTTCCACCAAGCATATCTGATAGCAAGTTTTAATCTTGCAAGAGGGTCAGTCAGTAAGGCTTAATGGGAACTGTATAAGCCAGACAAAAACATCCAATATCTTACCTTGTTTAGCTGCTAATTTGGGAGATTTTAAATGAAGTACTTAACTTGTTTGTCCTATTCTGTCTAGGTAAAAGGAAAGAAGTCAACATCTCCTCTACGGCCCTTCTTAACCACTAATAAAAACTCTGCTGCTTTGCTAGGCATCTCCCAAAGCAGTAACATCTGCCAGGACAACAAGGGAGACAGCTGTACCTTCATTTCCCAAAAAAGGAACCAGCAGTCAAGTAAGTTTCACAGTACTGACAGAACAAAGGATGGGCAGATTTCTTTCCTTCAGGACTGCTCAGGGCCTTTAATCCAACCAAGTTCACAGATATGTCAAAATTCTTTACCTCTTAGCAAAAATCTTGAAAAAGGCACAATAGATGAGAAAATAGACAGATAAAAGTTCAGAAACACACAATTTTGAAAAATTATGCATTTTGCCAAAGAGGCAGGACAGTACAGACAAAGCAAATGGGTTTACCAGCTTTGTGATTTTGGACAAATTACCTTGTGCCTCAGTGTGCTCCACCTGGAAAATGGAGGAAAGAGTACCAACTTCCTAAAATAGCTGAGGATTAAATGAGATGACAAATAAAACCCTCTGAACCAAGCCTGACACAGAGTAAAGACTCAATAAGTGTTAGCTGTTATTTTTTGTTATCTAGTTTGCAAGGTTATTCTAAGCACAGAAATACATACAATTTATAGAACTTATGTCTGGCAAGCAGTAAGCACTCAATAAAATGTCATTCAATTGAACACGGGTAAAGTCCTGATCACAGTGCCTAACGCAAACTGAATCCAAATTCATAGGTGCAGAACTGAATGTACTATAATTATGTGTCATTAAGATTATAGGGTCTTAACCATTAATAAAAACACTGCAGTTTTGCCCACAACATTTCCCAATATAACAACATCACCCTAGGATGACAATAAAGATATTTGACCCTTGCCAGCTGCCATAAAAGGAAATCAGTGGTCAAGTAAGTTTCAGAACTATTGGGTTAATAATAATTAGGCAAAATTAAGTTCCTTTTCTTCAGAACTTCTTAGAGCCTTTAGTATGAATCTTGAATCCCTAAGAAGGGAATATACATTCCCCAAATGCATTTAGTGAGGAAACTTTCACGGAGCAGCCCTTGGATTGGTGTTCTCTGGAACACAGCATGGAAACTGCCCTAATTCAATGGAAAAACGGAAACAGCACACAAAGTTCTTGAAAACCATCATGTCTAGAACAACATCTGGTACATCATAGGTCTATAACTAATTTTTGTCATATACGTGTAAATGGGTCGATATTTTGTCATGATTCTCCTATTTGATAATGAGGAAAAAAATTTGAACAGCATCTCTGCTATTACTGTGTCAAGAAACACACTTGGAAAAATGCTTGTCTACAGAAACACAATCCTATTAAATAACAAAGAGAACCTTGCTTAGCATTTCCACTAACATGGATTGTTCAGGATAGATGTATTGTCTACCTGAAGGCCAAAATGTTCACCTGGGTAGCTTATCCTCCATTGGTTTGCTGGGACCTAAGGCAGAGCCTAGGAACAGTGTTCACACCTATGCCTCTGCTTACACTCGTACATCTCCCCTCAATTCTTCGTTTTTCTTTAACTAGAGGAAAAGCTGGAAAACAAGAACTGTACCTCGCATTTACTACAAGCACTGACAAACTGCCACAGCTCTGCTCCCATTCTCTTTTCCTCCTTTTTGCCTCTTCCAGAAACTACCTATCCACCAGACGTAGTATATGACCTTTTCACTCACTTAGTTAATATTGCACCTTATTTAAGAGAAGTTAAACTATTACCGTACTTCATTTAAGATCTCTTTTAATCAATGCCATCATTTCTTCTTTTAGGGAGAAATTTTCCCCCGTCTCTACCTCCTAATAGTAAATGTGTCTTTTCCACTCCTATATTCCTCTAACTTGACTTATATTCCTCAAGTTGAAGTCGTGCCCCTAAACCAAAGACTCCTCCTCACTCTTAAATAACAGTCTTAAGATGAAGTGGAAGGATTATACATTTCATCCGAAAGAAACAAGGCAGGTATTTCCACAGAAGATGAGAAGTTACAGATCTTTATGTTTACATGTAATTGTTTTAGAAATTAACGCGCATGCAGCGAGCTTAAGGGCCCGTTCACATGCAAGTATAAAAGATTAAAGTTCCTTAAGGAGATAAAAGTCAGGGCTTTAAGTGTTCCTTTCAGGGACCCCTGAAGTAAAGGGGCTGCCAAAGTTTGAGGAGAGGCGATCATGGCACAGAAGTCGTGGGTCCCTCCGGACTCGGGTACGCAGCGGACAGGCACCCGCCGGCCACGGCTCCAGGGGTCTCTCTCCATGCGCCTGAGCTGACCGCACTGTCAACCTCTCCCTGGGCCTTTCCCTAGAAGTCCCCACCCGGGGGCCTGGGCATCCCCCAGAGCGCTCTGCTACGTCGCCAGGATCCACAGGGGCTGATGGGGTCCGGCAGGTACCTGGTCGTAAGGGGACTTCTCCAGCATCTGCGTGCAGAGATCGGCGCAGAGCTGGAACTTCCTGCGCCTAAAATAACTCCAGGCCAGGAGCAGCGGTTCCATCTCCGAGCCCATGGCTGCCGAGGGCCGCCAGCGAAGGACCTGGGCTGGACCCAGGGAGGGCGGGGACCGAGGAGCAGGCGGCGTCCAGGTCTGCTTGGCAACGCGCGGCGACGGGGGCCTAGTCAGAGAGGAGCCCGCCTAGCGCCTGAGAACAGGAAGAAGAAAAACCAGCGCGAATAGAACTCAGCTACGGGCTTGCCCATAAGCTAGGGCTTGCCAAAGCTTGGTGCAATAAAATGTGTCCTTTTAAAGGCTACATATTAATTTAGAGAAGACGGCACTGCGACTAAATTAAGAGGCGGTGGCTTAGACACCTTCGACGGGGTGCGGGGGTCCTCCACCACCCGGAGGCGCGGTTGCCTAGCAGCCGAACGCTCTTCTTATTCTGCTAGTCCCAGAAAAATCCCGGGAGTTGACCCGCCAGCGGGTCACCGTCTCGTTCTTCCTATATTTTTACCCCTATCAATTACCCTTCCGACTCAATATACACCAGCATGCGATGAGCTTTTTTAACGCCATCCTGACCATTGAAACCTAAAGCCCTACCTAAATCCTGAAACTCTCCAGTCTTTCTCGAAGTCAGTCTGACTTGGAGATTGCTTAGTCCAGCCTATTCATTTTACAGATGAGAAACTGATGTAGGATGAGAAAAGAAAAATTATTTACCTAGGTCGCATGGAGTTAGGTATCTGAGCTGTAATCTGTGGCTGTGGGCCGTTAATTACTGTTTGTTAGTTCGATGCAGTGTAGTGATTGTGATGATAAATTATTCATTTTTACCAAACGAAATAATTTGTGCAAAAAAAAAAAAAAAAGAAAGAAAGAAACGAGCCTTTGAAACACCATCTGCAAGCACTTGCTGTTTGTCAAATGTTTACTTGTGCCGAGTAATTTCTTCAGGCACAATTCTGACTTCCCTCTAGAGATTTACCACACGACAAATATTTTTAATGGTTATGAAAAGAGAAGTGTGACTGGGCTAAATCCAGGTAGACTTATTATGGAAAACGAGAAGATCTCTTTTTTCTTTGCCTCCTTCTTACCACAGTGGGAGAAGCAAGATAGGAAAAATTAACTCAATACTGAATAAATTTCTGATCAGGTCTCAATCTCCTTTATAGATAAGAAATGAACAGCCAACTTCTCTTAGGAAAGACAAATCACTTGCAATTTTCTCAAACCACTAGGGTAGCAAAATGCAGACATATCTGATCCAGATGTTTATACAAGTATACACAAATTTTATAGATATCAAAATTAAACTTACCTTTCTGAGAATGGGTTGTGAGTAGTTATTTTCCTCCCTTCCTCTACTAGCAATCTTTCTTGAAATTTTGCATCATGGAGGCCATTCATTATAGGGATTATGATGCTTACAATTATGTTTATTAAAGTTAGTCCATTGATTTTCCCTTAGAGTAACTGGAGAAATGCAGTCTGCTCTAATGCAAGAGCTTATTGTTTCAGGTGTCAGGTTTTTGGGACCACACGTGCTGGCTGGCACTTGGCTGTTGGACTCAATATTGCACAAGGTCTTTTTGTTTTCTGTACAATGTAAGCATATTCTGTGTATGCGACTCCCAGTCCTGGGTGCACTGATTTAGATTTAGGAAGAGTTACAAAGGCAGTATGGAGCGTTCCTTCTACTCCTCGTCCAGTTTGTTATAACATCGTACAGTTGTGGTACACATGTCACAACTAAAGAATCTCCATGGCTTACTATTTACTCCACAGTTTATTCACACTTCATTAACTTTCTCTCATACCTTTTTTCTCTCCCAAGATCCCACTTTGGATACTGTATTATATTTAGTCATCGTGTCTCTTTTCACCTCCTGTGGACTGTGACAGTTTTTCAGACTTCCCTTGTTTAAGGTGACCTTGACAGTTTTGAAGAGTGCTGGTCAAGTATTTTGTAGAATGTCTGGGAAGCTTTTAAAAATACGGATGCCAAAATTCCTTCCCTAGAGATTCTGACTTGAATGGTTTGAGGTAGGACTGGTGAATCACTATTTTTTTGAAGTTTCCCAGGTAATTCTAATGGGCAACCAAGAATGAACCACCACTGTGTTGAGTTCTAAATGGTCTTGTATATATTGAGTTATTGCCAACTTCCTAGAGAGAAACAAGATTTTTGTAAATAAGGTACAATAATCTTTAAAACAAATATATTTTAAAATATAGGACAAAATAGTAATTCAAATATGTTAGGAACATATAATTCATCTTAGCTCCTTTCGAAATGTTGTTACTTCTTTCTCTTCAGAAAAGTCAATGGATGAGGAAAATTGTAGAATACTTAGCAAATTGCAAAATGTTAATTATATCCAAATGTAGTGTAAAATGTACCTTTAAAAAGTAATAAACATTTTATTTTTAATCATGTAAATATGTTTGTTAATTTTATGAATGTATGTTTTTTTATCATTTCTAATCTATAATGCAGAAACCATTTGTTAAATATCATGCTACTAATGGGAAAAATAGTAGTTGTAACAGGTCCTGGTGAAGGGAGTAAACTAGAATTACTAGGGCCGTTTTCCTACTGGAGAAAATGAAGGAGAGCGAAACAATGAAATTCCTCTGAAAGGCTCAGTTTCACAATCAGAGCTCGATCTTGGTTCACAGATCCTTATCGTTTGGTCTCTAGCAACTAGATACACCTTTAGTTTAATTCGGTTTAAAATCAAGTACTGAAGATAATGTAACTAAATTTTCTTAAATGTCCAATTGGAATTATTCAGGTCATTTAAATTCAACACATAAGAAAAGCAAAAGTATAAAATGAGTTATTCTCTCGGTCAACAAGAATTTGTGTAGGCCCTTTGCATAGGACAGGTCTCCTGCCCCAAGGGTATGTATATACCGGCTGGGGCAAAAGTAGTTTTATAGTTGTTTGTATGGAAACTAAAGCAATAATTAATTAATAATAATACAAGAATAAACTGTGTTTCGTGTACTCACAACTGTAAACCTACTTTTTTCCCACTCTGTATAAAGAGTATTTAGTGGAAAGAGCATTGAACTTCAGTTCAGACTTACCATGTTTTCTTAGGGAAATTGGAAGTCAATATCGGATGGTGATTAAGAAGTAGGACAGGAAACCAGATTTCCTATATTTGAACCCCTTTGTCACAGGAAAGAGGGCTGGGCTGAGAGGGGTCTGCCCCGGCAGGGTTTAGAACATGTGGGTTCTTAACTTGATGCAGGAAAGAAATCCTTTGTGGGTGGGTGATTTTGAGAGTATGTGTATTAAGACTTGGGACAGGGAAATGGAGGAAAGGCTTAGGATGGAAGAAGTAAGATCACAGCAGGAGGAGTAAGCCTAGGCTGGGCTCCTCACTGAGACGTAAAAGCCTCAGTGACAGAAGTGAGCCAAGGCGGGGTTGCTCGCTGAGACGTTAGGCAAAGGCAGGCCCTCGGGCGCAGGAGAAAGACAGTGAAATTATGCACCTGAGGGGAGGGAGGGAGATGCTGGTGAGCCGAAATCTCAACAGAATATTCATCAGCTTCTCAGGTGTGTCCTTCAGTATGCTGATGCATTAAGATGAGAGTATAGTGGGGTTTGGGATCGTTTTCTGGTTAGCTTCACCTCTGTCTTGGATTTGTCTACCTCTTATTGGTTTTTGTTGTTGTTGTTTATTCCCCTAACTTTATCCATCCTGGGGTTTGGCTGGCATTAGTGGCATCAACTGGGTCTCTGTTATCCATCTCTCTGACCAGGGCGATTTAAGCTACTCGCTCTCTTCTGGGAGGAGCATAAACCATCTGCTCCTAAGCGTCTTTGGTTAGGAATGATGGAGTCTTGTGATTTATTAGCTTGCTGTTCATTGCTCAGCCATTTAACTATTTTATCTTCATTTCCCTCGTTCCACTTGTCAAGGAATTTTCCTAGCTTCTTATTAACTTTTCTCACCTTGACTCTGCCATGCATGAAATGTGGGGACCTTGGCCAAGGGGCCCTATGCCTCCGATACGTGCTTTATCAGTAATGTGTTGTGTGTTGGCTATACTCTAAGAACTTTTTGATTCTAGTTTAAAGGACAAGAAAAACAATCGGGATAGATGAAACTCATAAGAAAGGTTAAGTATAGGTTGTAAGTAAACAATTAATGTGTACAACATGTTAAACATACAAAAAATAGACATTTTGTGTTAAACATAGATTTAAAAAGATGTGTCAAACAGATTAAAAGGATGAAAGAAACAAATGAGAGTGTTACTTGTTAGATCGAAAGAGATGGAAAGCAAAATAAACCTTAAATATTCATAAAGCATGGATCAGGTTTATTTACATCATATTGACCACACCTTGGTATCAGCCACTGCAGCCCACTTTTCTCATGCTTAAAACATATACCACTGCTCCAGATCCGGTCTGCGGTCTTGTGTACTTGCCTCTTCCTCTCTCCAATCGAGTTAAGCGTGTATCAGCGCCACAGACCTTCCATCTCTGAAACTTCCTGCCTGCCCTCCACTCTGTTCCTTGTAACAACACCATCTGCGGGGAAGGGAAATGACGCAAAGAGAGAGGACATAGGAACTTTGAACACCCACAGGCAGCCTGGTCCTTGCACCTGCTTGCACTCCATGTCTTAAGCTTCCCAATCTCTTTGCTTTTGCTTCTCAACATATGTTTTACATTGATTTAATGAGGGATTTGAGCATCTTAATTGAGTTTATGAGGCTTTCAGTTCCAGGACCTCTGGGATAGCCTGCCAGGTTGCACACTTAGAGACCACCCTAGTATTTTCCCACTGCATATAAAAGGGATGATGATGACGATGATGATGTCAGTGACAGTTTATGGGATAGTTGTGGAGATCAAATTAATTTAATTAAAATAAGGCATAATTACATTGTCTTTTCAAGGAGAATAGAAACACATTGGGGTAGGAAACAACCATGTATGCAACCAGGGATCCCCTCATTTTCCTGTCAGACAACATTTATTTCGTGCTAGAGACTGAGCTCTTTGAGGTACTATCAAGGAAATTAGAGGTGATTTATATATTCTTTCAGTTTCTTGCAGAGGTGTTTGATAAATATCTGTTGATACTGATACTTATGCAAAAATGCTTTTAAATGCTACTATGAGATGCAAGAAATACACAGTAAATAATGCATGTAGACAAATAAGTTCAATAGCACCTATCAGGGTAAATGAGTGCAGTGAAGGCGATGCTACCTTTGCACGGAGTGGCTGGTAAAGAGTTCTGCAGTCAGCTGCTCAGAAGTTTCACAACAGCATGAAACCATGTGACCAGGAAAGAGGATGAGGAAGGATAAAAGAGGCGAAGTTGAGCTGAGGGCAGATCCTCAGGAGAGGGGAACATCATGCAGCGGAGATCGCATATTCAGTGAAAAGCCGCCAGAGAAGTGTTACCAGGACAAAAAAAACCTTGACTGACTGACTATGAGTGAAAGCAGGGAGGTCACTTCGGATACTATCGCAAGAGTCAAGGTGCAAAATGCTGGGAGGAATGCAGATGCATAGAAGTGGCTCAAATATATTAAAGAAATAAAATCAATGAGACTTGGACACAGACTGGATATGTGGAGGGCATTTGGCTAAGAAAAGAGAGAAAGCTAGGCTTGCTCCCAGGTTTCCAGGTTGTGAGTGTGTGGATAAGGGGGCCAGTCATCAAGATCAGAATGAAGGAGAAGGAATGAGTTACCAAAAAAAAGGGGGATTAAATTCAACCGGGGTATAATGATTTTAAGTATTTTGGGGACAGCCAGAAGAAGATGTTCTGTTGGACCCTGGCTGGTGTAGCTCAGTGGACTGAGCACAGGCCTGTGAAACAAAGAGTCACCGGTTCAATTCCCAGTCAGGGCACATGCCTGGGTTGTAGGCCAGGTCCCCAGTAGGACACATGAGAAGCAACCACACGTTGATGTTTCTCTCCCTCTCTCCCTCCCTTCCCTTCTCTCTAAAAATAAATAAATAAAATCTTTTAAAAAATACCCCTTATTTAAAAAGAGAAAAGATCTTCTGTTGGCAACCGGGCATAGATACATGTCAGAGGCCATAAAAAGAAGTCAGGGTAGAGATAAAATGTGATATTGTTATACGTCTTTTTAACGGGCAGGACAAGATTACCTCAAAGTCCTGGCTGGTAGTGCCATTGGTTAGGGAGTCATCCTGATAAGGCTGGGGATTGGATCCCCTGTCAGAGCACACATAAGAAACAACCAGTGAATGCATAAATAAGTGGAACAACAAATCGATGTTTCTCTCTCTGCCTCTCCCTTCCCCTCTCTCTAAAAATCAATCAATAAAAATTTTTTTTAAAAGATTCACCCGTGGAGAGTGTATTCAGAAAGTTATAGTCAATTCCATGAACAGAATAAGAGGTTTGGCTATTGGAAAAGCAGAGCCAAAATTATCATTATTTGCCAATTGCTGATAATTGTTTTTCTAGGAAATTTTGTCATGTAGGAAAGCTCTTGTTTTTTTAATATTTATTTTGTATTCTGTAATTGATTGGATACTCATTCAGTGATTTGGAATGCTACCTTCATTATATGCTAAATTCTAGCATAGAATGTGTATTGTTTTGGGGTTGTGTATTCAGGGCCATGGATGGGAAGGTCAATACTTATGACGTTTAACCCGGTTTTAATTATTGTAACTCTGTATACAAATATTCACATTTTTTTTCAGGCCTTCAAACCATGTGAATCCTTATTCACACACACACACACAAAACTATTTTATGCTAAAAAGTTAGTCACAATCCAATATTACTGGCTTTGAATACTTGAACAATAATTTTCCTACCCTGGTTGAAAATATCCCTTAATACTCTGCTACTATTATAGTAAACTCCAATGCGAAAAGCACTATAAAAGTAGTGACTTCCCTGAAAATAAATAAAATGCTTCTCAATTTCTGTACATGCACCGCATTACATTCACCTTAAATTACTGGCCATCTGCCAAGATCCATTTTCCTCTTGTGGCTTTTCCAGTGAAGTTACCACCTGGTGTTCTGGCAAAGGTCAAAAGAGAGGAGAAATACAATTATTAAACACTCCCTTTTATTCTAAATTTGCTTGTTTCCATCTGAATTTCATAGACAATTACACACCCACCTAAGGTGAGCCATCTAGAGTGTTCTTGGAAATATTAATCATCCCTCTGATTCATATTATACATGACAGCCTAAACAGTTTGAAACCAAGCACATCAGGAGAGGTTGATTACATTCAACTGCTTTTTCCATCAGGCTTCTTGCACTCTGAAAATCGGATTCTGAAGTCTGAAAATGAATTAATTTTCAACAACTGAAGTGAGCTTAGAACTCTGTTGCTATAAATTTTATTTACGTGACAACGGCTTCTGGCTGCATCTTAGTCTGATGTGACTGAAAGTGGTATGAAATATTGCCTTATTTTCTAGCCATTGGTAAGAGGTGTGCAGATTCTTTTGAAATCTTTTCTTCTTAAGTAAAAATTTTTAGGTAAAATAATGACATTTCTATTGAACCAAAATCTACACATCAAATGACATAGGGAATCCTGGTATACATATTTAAAATGCAAAATAAAAGTACTGATTTTTATAATGCAATACATACCATAATCATACATCCCCACCTTCTACTCTGATCTGCCACAAGGACACACACGAGCGAGGAGGGCAATGAGTAAGAAAGTATCTTTGATTTGGTGAGGGTACTGCTCTTAAAAATGTTAAGTTCTGGAATACCAACACCCAAACTCCCTATCAAGTCCTAAAAGTCCCACGGGTTCTACTCCTGGCTACCTCTCTGACCATCTCTCACCCCCTTTGACCCGGTTATTTCACCCAGGAGACACTGACCTCCTCTGCTGGTTCTTGGCTGGGCTTAGCAGGGCAGTTTTGTGCTTGCTGTTTGCTGACGGCCACACTCGTCCCCTAGATATCCACCTGCTTTCCTCTGTGACTTCTCCCACTTCATAAAGGTCCCTGCTGAAAGGTCACTTCATTTTAGAGGACCGCCTGCAAACCACCCCCTTCTCATTTCCCTACCACATTTTCCTTCCTAGTACTTACTACAACTCGATATATGTCATAAGTGTGTACATATACAGGGTCTGGCACAAATAATGCCCCCGATTTATTATAAAATCTTTTATTACAGAGTCATAAGCATGTAATTCTGTAACATAATAATATCACACGCAAACACACCATAAAACATTTTAGGTGAAATGTTCAAATTGCTGTCCATCTCATGCAAGATATTCACGTCCCCTACCAACCACCTCAAGCAGGCGTTACTTCAGTCCCTGCATATTATCTGCTATCTCTACCACTAACGCCCCTTCTCCAGAACGCAGGCGCCAAGAGTGGAGACTTTGCTACATTCCAAGCGCCTAAAATAGTGCTTGACGCATAGTATGTGCTCAAAAATTATGTGCTGAATAAATGGAATAGAGTAGAGAAGCCAGAAATGGCAGCAGAGATGTGATAATTTAGCACATGTATTTAAAAACAGTGAGGAAAAGATAGTCTTTTAAGCAGATTGAAGGGGATAGTTATCTTTCTGCTGGAGCAAAAATTGAGTCAACCTCACCAGTATATAAAAAATAAAGACCTCTTGGTTAACATAAATTACAAAAATAAAAGAAGAAAAGTTAAGAAGCCTGAAGCTTTCATAAAAAAAAAAAAAAAAAAAAAAAAAAAAAAAAAAAAAAAAAAAAAAAAAAAAAAAAAAAAAAAAAAAAAAAAAAAAAAAAAAAAAAATCTTGGGCTGGTCTTTGCCAAACAGGTATAAAAACCTTAAAATCATCACTGGGAAGACTGACTTATTTGACTATATAACACATTGCAAACTCCTGTAAAGCAAAAGAAACTAGGAATAAAGTTTAAAAAATGCACAAATAACAGCCTTCAAATTGTAAAATACATGACAGACAAAAGATAAACATATAAGAAGTTACTCCGTCTTCCTATTAATTGGAGAAATAAAAATTAAAGCAACAGCTGTTTTTCACTTGACAGATTAGGAAAAATCAGAAAGACAAAAACTGTGCTGGCAACAACATGGGGAAAGCAATCCCACCATCCACTGCAGGTTTACTGGGAATTCTGAAAACCCCTTTGGAAAGTAATCTGAAGTTTCAAATGCAAAAGTCCTTTGACTCAGTGATCCCACTTTTAGAAATTTATTATAAAGAAAAGAAACACACTTCTAATATTTTTTACTTGTTATAAGGAACATTTATATATTACTTTTATAATGTTAATTTAAAAACTCAGTATTATTCTCCCACCTTCCACCTCATATGCACCCCTATTCTTTTGAGTAGGTTTTTGTTTGTTTGTTTGTTTTTTGTTATTTTATTTTAATTGTTGTTCTTGTACAGTTTTCTGTCTTTTACTCCCATCCCAGCCCACCGCCCCAGCCTTTCCCACCTCCCTCCCATTTCCAACCCCCTTGTTTTTGTCCATGTGTCCTTTATACTTGTTCCCATAAACCCTTCCCCTTTTCCCTTGAATTTCCCTCCCCTCTCCCCTCTAGTGACTATCAGTCTGTTCTCAATTTCAGTGTTTTTGGTTATATTTTATTTTGAGTAGCTTTGCACACATTCTGGGAATATCCTCCTTTGTCCCTTACAAGTTATCTACCTACCACTTATTTGGCCCAGCTTAAAGTACTTCTTCTCTCTAAATGTTCATTTATTCCTGCAGAATATACTTGTGGTCCCAAAAGCCAAAGTTCTTACACTAGCTCAGAAGGCTCCATCAGGGCTGTCCAACCTTCTGGCATCTCCGGCCTCACTGGCAGAAGAAGAGTTGTCTTGGGCCACACATGAAATACACAAACACTAACAAAAACTGATGAGCAACAAATAGGTTTTAAGTAACTATGATTTTGTGTTGGGCCTCATTCTTAGCCATCCTGGGCCACACGTGGACATCCCTGCTACGTAACCTACCCTCTCATCCACTCCAGCCCTGTGACCTTGTTTGAGGCCGCTTTACATGGGCTCATTGTACCAAGTCTTCTGTGTCACTCTTTGAACAGATCAAACATAGTCCATCTCAGGGCGTTTGCACTTCCTCTTTCCTCTATCAGAAAGGCTCATTCCCCAGACGTGCCTGTGGGTCGCTTCCTCTCTTCCTTCATGTCCCACAGCCAGTATCACCTCATTAGAGTGGTCATCCCTGACCACCAGGACTAGCTACATCATTTATTGGGCTCAGAGCAAAATGAAAATACAGAGCCCTTCATTATTAATAATTTCAAGACATCAGCAACAGAGCATTAAGCCAGTCATGGGTGCATGTCACACACTTATGAAGCTGTCCTGGCTGAGAATGTTGCATAAAAAAGGCAACTTTACCTGCATATTCCTTATCTCCTTATTTTCTTTTATTTTTCTTTACAGAGATAAATATCTACATGTTCCTTATTTGTTTTTCCCACTACAATGTAAGTGCCATGAAGTAAGGGATTTTTGATTCTTCCTTCACTATCATGTCCCCAAGGATATAGCTCAATACATATTTGTTGAGTGACTGAATATTCCATCATAACATGTTTTAGGTTTTGAAAGAAAAGCATATGAGCCCATATTTGGCATGCAAAAATGAGATTAGACATATGAATCCATGCCTTTAAAAATGGAAGTAAGTGTTCAGTCGGTAAATTGCTTGCTTTCTGGGAAAAGGTTCAAAGCTGATACGTATTTTGCTGTCACTCTGTGTTAAGCCACTGACACAAAAAGAAGACAGCTAACTTTCCAAGTGTTAATGTTGTTTCTGTTACATGCATTAAGACACTTGTATAATGATGTTTCCACATCTTTTGTAGTTTGTCTAAACGGTATTTCACAAAGTATGGAGCAATAAATATTAGAAAAATTAATGATTATTTAAAACTGTATCAGATGATGTCAATATTCAGCAGTATACTTCCTAAGCTATTCCAAAAGGCACATTGTGTTCAAAGGCTACAAACCCCTCAATTTATGATTATGTAGCTATAGGCTATCTCATGTTCTCTTCCAACTACAGTAGAATAGTTTCTAAAAAGTGATTTCTGACACTTTTTCGATATCTAAACTTAGCCCATCACATTTTTTATTTGTTCGTTATCTTTATTCCAGCAGGTACAACCCATGATTATATGTTACTAATCCAGGCTTTCTTCCCATGGCACAGATTTTCATCTGAGTATATCACCAGTCCCTGTGTGTGACATTGCTTGAAACGAATCTTTACTCTTCGCCTTTGATAATGACAATAACATAGTAATAAGTATTATGTGATACCTTTGTGATGCTGCTGTCCTTTTTAATTTGCCAGTTCATTGGAACTCAACTGAAGGTCATCCAATGTCCATCAAACTAAGAGCAAGCAATGCCATTGAATTATTTTAATTTAATTATTTGTTTTTTAACTTGTTTTGATAAGAATTATTAATTAGCCAAATCATTGCTTCCTTTAAGGATATTCTACAACTCTTTTCCAAAGTGACCATACTGTTTATGTGCCTTCTTAATTTAATACTGACTTTTTTCATGTATAATGTATAATGTTAACATTGCTTTTCTTACAAAGAAATTTTATAATCTGTTTTCAACATTATTAACCTGTGCACTTTAATAAAGTTGTCCACTTTAACCTGTGTTCATTTCTTCTGGGCTAATGCTTTAAATCACTGTTCAAATTTTAATTTTTTTTTTACAGTCCTGCTTAAGAAAGAAGACAGAATAACTCAAATAACTCATTGAAGAATGAGTTAAATGAGACTATTTTTCTTGTAGTCCTCCAGAATCCTGTGGATCTAATAATGTACTGTGTGAATAATGTTGGAATATTAGTCAACATAAATTATGAAATATTCAGCCCTGGCTGGTGTGGCTCAGTGGATCGAGTGCCAGACTGTGAATCAGAAGGTCACTGGTTTGATTCCCAACAGGGGCACACACCTGGGTTGTAGGCCAGGTACCCAGTTGGGGGCGTGTGAGAGGCACCCAATTAGTGTATCTCTCACACATTCATGTTCTTTCCCTCTCTTTCTCCCTCTCTCTAGAAATAAATAAATAAAATATTTTAAAAATAAATGATGAGATATTCATTATGTTTGCTTTCTATAATCAAATGTTTATTTCCAGGCCTGTGTATTATCTGATTTTTAAACATTAATAGAAAAGGATAAAAAGATCAACAATGAAGATTAATTTGCATGAAAGAATGTGTTTAAAGTGCACAAATATTCAAAATGCCTCACTGTGTCCTTTTAAAAAAATTTCAATATATAGTAGACTAGTTGTTTGTCCTTTAAACAAAGTGAATTACCCTGAGTGAGATTTTTGTTCTAACCATTCATAGAAAATTCTCTACAGAGTATAATGAACATTGTGAACAAACTAAAGATATTGTTACATGCAGTGTTCATCACCAGAGATGAAAAGAACGATATACTAAATCACTAATTTATGATCTTTTATTACCCATCAAACTCTCCTCATGAACAGCATGCCTCAAAGATTATGTGTACCAAACTGCAATTATTAACTATCAATTTAGTTTCCAATGCTTATGAATAAACATTTCACACTGAAATTTATGATTAATGACCCATGGTATACTACTTAATCGTGGGTAATTATAGTGGAGAAATCTGGTAGGCAGTATCTTATAAATAGATATCATTTGCCTCTGGATGTGATGTTCTGCTTTTGGTATTACTGCCCAAAAACGTTTACTCTAAATCTAATATTGAAAAAATGTCAGACAAACCAACTGAGGAGTATTCTACAACATAAATGATCTGTCCTGGCCAGGTAGCTCAGTTCGTTAGAGTATTGTCCTTATATGTCACGATTATGGGTTTGATCTCTGGTCAGGGCACATACAAGAAGCAACCAATGAATGCATAAGTGGAACAACAAAGCAATGTTTCTCTCTCTCTCTCTCTCTCAAATCAATAAACAGAAAAACCAGCTTTGGTTGGCTTCAGTGCTGGCCTGCAAACCAAAGGGTCACCAGATCAATTCCTGGTCAGGGCACATGCCTAAGCTGCAGACCAGGTACCCAGTTGGGAGCACGTGAGAAGCAACAGCTTGGTGTATCTCTCACACATTGATGTTTCTCTTCCTCTCTTTCTTGCTCCCTTCCTCTCTCTCTAAAGGTAAATGAATAAAATCTTTTTAAAAAGTATTAAAAAATAGAAAATTATTAAAAAAATAAATGTCAGTATTCAAGGAATCCAGAATACAGATAAAAATTAAAATATACCAGAATTGTTTTTATCATTTCTGTCAGTCTGAAATTATTTCTAAGTTCAAATTTTAAAAACGGAGGAAAACAAAGACTTTGTATCAAAATGAAATAGCCATGATATCCAAGATGAGATCCAGCCTAAAACAAATTGATATTTTAGCTTGTGCTGGAAAGTATACAATTGCCTTTCTGTATCTGAAAGAATACTACTTTCACATTACAAATGTAAAGATAGTACTTAGAGACAGGGCTTCATTTGTGACTAAAATACCTTCCCAACATAGCAAAATCTGTGACTTTAAAACATACCTGGCATTTCACGACTGCCCTGTCTTTTATATCTTGGCTTTGTCTTCTTTTATCTCCAATTATCATATCTTCTTTTTCTGGTAGAACTGTACCATCTATAGCTGGACTATATTGGCCTCTCCAGGAAATGTCCTCCTACATCAAAATCAGCTTGAGACTAATCTTTTCATAAATACTTTGCACCTACGTTTCTTTTTTTTAACAACTATGATAAATCAACTTTTGTTTCTTATCCTTCCTACATTCACTCTTTAAATGTAATAGGTGTTAATGATGAGTAGAATTCAATCAAGTCTCTTTGGATAAGATCATGTTTACCCTATTAACTAACCCTTTTATAACTTATTAGGTATGGTATTTTGTTGGATTAAAAATCTGTGTATATATTTATATATTATTCACTTGTTTACCTTTTCACTTTTTTAAACAAGATTTTTTTTTATTTTTATTTTTAGAGAAAGGGGAAGGGAGGGAGAAAGAAAGGGAGAGAAACATCAATGTGTGGTTGCCTCTCATGCACCCCCAGCTGGGGACCCAGCCAGCAACCCAGGCATGTGCCCTGACTGGGAATCAAAACCAGCGACCCTTATGCTTGGCAAGTTGGCACTCACTCCACTGAGCCACACAGGCCAGGGCTCTTTTCACTTATTTGTAAAGGTATCTATGCTTTTTTCTTGTCTTCCTTTTTCATACATAAATTCTTCAAAGCTCAGACTGAGTTCATTTTCCTTGGCTACTCCTCCACAGTACCAAGCCCAATGATTCACATGTGGGTGCTGAATATATGTTAAGGAATGATTACGGCCGTGGTTCTTAACCATTTTTCCTCCTGTGGCATGCTTTTGGATAGAATTTTTGGTGATAGACTTGAAGGCATTAGAAACCTGAGAACTTGAAACAAGTCAACAATCATTGCAGGATAATCACTATTCCAGCTAACAATAATGTCTCTCAGTATCTGTGCCAGCAGCCACACAGTTCCCTTCCTGCTTGAGCACAATTGTTTCTTGTCCTAAAGGTGTTCGGTTAAAAGTTGATTGAAAAAAATATATATTGAGACCAAGAGTCCCCTATACTGAAAACTAAATGTGACAGCACTGGAAAAACCAGAATTCTTCTCTCGTTTACCTCATCTGGGCTCTGCAGACATTTGACTTCACAAATCCCTGACAAACAGGAACGAAAAAGGCACACACACGCCCAGCTCCCAGCTGATCCCAGCTTGGATGCGAAGAGAAGACTCGGCATATGCATGTGAGTAGGAGCTCAGGATCTGCCTAAAACCAGAGATCTGAAAATTCTTGGAGATGGAAGGGCATGTGGGAGCAAGCCAGAGGTTCTAACGCCTAGCCTTAGAGAGTCCTTTTGATAACAGCCCTGGCAGATGTTAAGCCAATGACACAAACTTCACTCCTTCCCAAGGTAGACTGTTCAACGGCTGAAGCTCTAGCTGTTAGCCAAGCCCTACCACTCTGTTACTTCTAGACACTGACATTGCTTGTACCCATCTGGAAAACATTAAACAAGTCAACTCATTAAAAACAAAAAAGTTCACTGAGCAAAACTTTCTCATGGTTTCTTTTAAGAGATTGATGTCAAGATATGCTTTTCACTTCTGATTGGTAGCTAGTTGCACCACTGCTCTACTGAGAATGACAGAACTCTTGGCATATAACAAGTCCATCCACACCTTTGCACTGAGTCCAGATTATCATGGCTCTAGCAGCTCAAGGCCATGTCCCTGGAATGACCTCAGTCCACCTTAAAATGTCTGCCTGAAAATCAGCTGAACACTGTCAGGAGAATTTACTGTTTGTTCCAGCCAAAACCTGGTGTTAAGACATATAGGCCCCTGAACTCTATCTTAGAGGAGATGCTTTAGAAAGCTTGCAATTAATCGTGAATCCTACTTCTGCCCTTTGAGATGTAAATCTACCATCCCAAATCGTTTCCTCAAGGACTGGAGAGCTGTCTCTTTGAAATGCAAACGTTCAGGGAGATAACATTCTCTCACTCTCTGTCCCTGTGTCTGCATAAATAATTTCCTAAAATTCAGTGTGATAATGGCTAAGTGGAGGACTGGCACCTAACTTCAGTTGCTGCCTTGCCTCAACTTGCCCCATTGCCTCCCGTGATAAAGAGAGCAGAGGTTTATTCCTCCGCTGGGTAAGCTCCAATGAACAAATCCAGGTGTCCTGTCACAGGGACTAACTAATGCCCCTGAACACCTGCCGTGTCTTTCTCTTAGCACACCAAGCTTATAAAAGGTCTCCAGCCCTTTGTTTCAGGGAAGTTGAGTTTAGTTAACTCTGGACCCTCCTCCCTATTGCTATATTGTATTACTGAATAAAATCTGTCCTCATATTTTTAACTAATGTCCAGCTCAGCCTTAGACAACAGCATGTTGCATTACCTGCTTAACTCAGTATTCTCAGTTGCTGCAGAAACAAATTTTACATGTTGATCAGAAGTTGGTAGCATTTCTACTGAGGAGAAAGCACATGACTGCTGAATGTTGCATCTGTGTTAGGAGACAGTGTCACAGGTCTTCCCCATTTCAAACATCTTGTTTGCAGAGGACTGGACTGCCTTTTTTTCTATCTTTTCTAGGATGTTTGTGTAGTGAACAACCTTGGAAGATAAAGGGAGGCTTGCTCATTGTCCAGTATAATAAAGAGGATGTCTCCCTTCACGGCCTTTAGGTCCGGCGAGGTTCCCTGACTGTGGTTGCAATTCCTCTCCTGTAATGGAGCTCATTGTGCATAGTTATTATCTGGCCCTCTTTGCATTATTACCCTGTGGGAATTGGGGCTCAGGGAACCAACGGCCCAGAGATCACAGAAGAAGCTGTTGTGGATGATGCAACCTGGAAATGTGGACATTAATACCAACTCCCAGTATTAGCCAGTGGGAATGAGGAGACGGGGTGGTGGGGAGTGAAGGGGAGTGCTGCATAAACAAATTCACCTGCCTTCTTCCTTCCTCCTTCCATGAACTACTCGGAGCCATAAGTTGTCCTTGCAGCCCATACAGGGAAATGTCTTCTTGGGGTATTGATCCCTACGATGCCTATCTAGATGAGAGGCCCCACTTCTCTAGTTTCCGTTAAAAAAAAAAGACCACCTAACATTTCACCAGTTTAGAAACTTGAAGATTTGAGAGGTTTTGAAGAGAGTCGCATGTCAAAACTGCAGCTTTGCCATCTTTGTGACTTAATTCCTTCCTCATCTTTCTGGAGCAACAAATTCTTTCAGTCTTCATGAAGAACAGTTCTGTCTACACTTGGCTCCTCTGGGATCTTATTTTCTGTGCCAAGCACCTATTTGGACATTTCCCCTCTCAAACAAATGTAATTGCCTTCCCATGAGAAATTCTGATAAATAAAATTTTCTTCTCTCATTATATGATTATTTTTTAAAGAACTCAGAATCATACCAATAAAAGTATAAAATTATTCATATTACAAAACTTTTAACATTGGCAGTTTTGTCCCAGTCTTTATATGTTTCATAACTGGCTCATTCTGTACATAGATTTTTATACTGATTTTTCAAAAAAATGTTTTGTATTCTATTATGGGAATATTCATTGGAATTTTAATAAAATTAAATAGAATTTTATTATAGAATGTAAACAAGCCAAAATTTATTGAAGAACCTGGTTTTCAATGGTTTTATAATATTTTTCATGTGGGCTGACATCTAAAGTTTTCCCTATGGTTGGACAATTTGGCTTCCTTTTTATTTTTATTGTCCTCAGTTATGCCATAATAAATATTTTGGTACATACATCTTGATCTGGCGCTAGCTGGTGTGGCTCAGTGGATTGAGTGCTGCCCTGGGACCCAGGGGGTAACTGGTTCAATTCCCAGTCTAGGGCACATACCTGGGTTGCCGGCCAGGTCCCCAGCTGAGGGAGCACAAGAGACAACCACACATTGATGTTTCTCTCCCTCTATTTCTCCCTCACCCTCTCTAAAAATAAATAAAACAAATCTTTAAAAAACACCTTGATCTACATTTTTTATTGTTACACTATAACAGGTAATTAGATGAAAAATTAGTGAGTCAGAAGATGACATTTCAAAGCTCAAGATGTCTAGTGCTAAATTGTTTCTAGAAAAGTTTCTTGAAAAGGGGACAGTATGATCAGACGCATGATCTTTGCAGACAACTCAGATTGCAAAATCTATGGAAAAGATGACTAGAACTTGAACTGTAGCAATCAGGATTGCAGGTGTGTGCGTGTGGAGACATAGGTAGAGTTTAGGAATATTTCTAAAATAGTCAAGAGGAGTTAGTAACTGGATATTGGGAGGTGAGAAACAATAAGGAACCAAAGACAATTGCCTAGCTTCCTACCTGCCTAATTGGGGACAATTAGTTAGTATAGAAACAGAAGATAGTAAAATATATAGAAGATCATTTGGTTTGCGATTTCTTTGGCTTGCCTGCATCTGGGCTAGCTTTAGAATTTTTTTTAGAAAAGAGTCTTCAGATGGCAATGTGGTAAGAAGTCTTGTCTTAAAGCTGCATTTATTTAGCAGACACCTGTTTTTTAAATGTACAGTTTATGCATATTTGGTTGCATAAATTGAGGTGGGAGAATGATAAATTATCAGTCAGCCGTAGGCAGGCACTGCTGGCATCCATTCCTTCTTATTCTTCTATCCCCATTTCGATTTTCCTTAGGAGGTTCACCCTTCTCCCACTCCCTCTTATTGTGGTCTTAATGCTCCTAATTCAAGTCAGCCAATCAGAGCCAATGGGCTGAAGTCTAGGAGTTCCCAGGGGAACTGCTGAAGAATGCTCCTTCCACAGGAATTGCCAGGATAGGATGTAGACCCAGAGCTGCTGGCAGTTGATTTGCTGGTCTGGCAAAAGAGTCAACCCCAAGGAAAGTCAAAGTGAATTAATCCTAATGACCTCGTTCTGATGGCATCACTTAAGCCCTAGGATCCACATGCACTGATGACAACTCTAGGACTTTCAGTCCCATGAGGAATTAAAATTTCTCTTTTATCTTAAGGCATTTGCGTGAGCCTCTGCCACATACAACCAAGGAAGTCCTGGCTGATACAGTACTGGAGACCAGAAAAAGTCTCCACTTTTCAAAAGTTTCAGCTATTCAAGGTAAAACCAAGAGGAATCCTATTGTAACTATATGAGTGCTCTCTTTTATGTTTAATGGCTGACAAAGGTGTATGGAGCATCTACTGCAGTGCCAGGCACTGTGTTAAGCTTCGTACACAAAACAGGTTAATTAAAGCTGCGGTTACAAAAATAGTTTTATGGAGAGCGTATTAAAATATCATTACAATCCTAAATTGGCACATTAGCTAGCTAGAATAGTGTAAATTTTGGCTTTTAGGTTTTATGTACTTTGCCTTATTTCTGTTTTCTAGATATAAGGGTAGCTAAAATCAGTAGGCAGCAGATAATTTATTTGCTTTAATTTCAGAGATATTTCAAATGTCTGGCATAGAAAACTCCATACTAAGAACTCAAGTTTCACAATATAGATTACCAAAGGGTATTGTAGCTTCTATGTAAAACGTGTAACACGTGTCCTCTCACTGATATGCAGAATTTGGGGGTCTTCTTTCTGCATCTTCATTTCCAACACTTCCAAAGGGTACAGAGGGTAGGGTCTCACTTAGCGATAAAAACTTGACTAGGCATTCTGATGTGACATTAGTAACAAATTATATAAAATTGTAGGAGTAAGAACTGATCAGGTTTTTTTCCTCTAATATTCATGAATGTTTCATTTTTCAGCCACTTCTGTGCCTCAGCTGTCTCTTTTAGTCTTGGGTTGTCAGTTGTGGATGGTTTAATTAAGAATGTTTTTGCTTCACACTCCACCCTTGGGTCATTAAAAATCATAATGGAAAATATGATAGTGGAAAAATATTTAAATCTGATATTAATATGACTACTTAAATGTGCATCAAGGGATTCAGAACACATTGTGTTGAAAAATCTAAAACACAGAAAAAAGTATTCACCATCCTGTATCTCATAAAAATTACATGTACCAGTAACCAACCAGCAATTAATGTACCACAAATGTATAGCAACAAAATACCCATCTTTTCTAAGGTCACTGCTTAAATTCAAATTATTCTTTTTCTCACCAGGAGTTTTTAAGGCACTCATTAGTGAATTAGCAAACATACCCTTACTAAAAAACAAATATAGGTGACAAACACCATGACACTGTGGTCTTCTGGCTGCGGAGCCACCTCTCAGGCCTGAGTTTATTTTCTTTCCACCAGAAACCCAATCTGCATTCCTCTCTTCTTTCTGCTAAGATTCTCGTTATCCCTAGCGGAAGACAAGCTGTAGAGTTGGGCATATTTTCCCCATTCCTGCTCACTACCCTCTTCTAATTCTTGGCTGCTTCTGAAAATTAGGACAAAGACCCTTTTGTTACAAGGATTTTATGACGAATCACTCTGAGAACTGCAAAAATAATAAACTTGAGGACATCTGAAAGCTTGGGAATTTTGTGAAGTCCTTACAGATTTTTCTGCATCATAGTTCCTCACTACCCTGTTAGATGAAAACAGTGAACTCCAGTGAATTGGATTTCTATTTTCAGCCTTCCTAACAGAGTTCACCAAATCTCACCTCTTTGGAGTTTGCTTTTCATGACATTTATGCAAATTCCTTCCTCTGATATGGCCCTTCTCCCCTCCATGTATACTGGAAGTCAACCAAAACTGAAAAGGTATCCTCTTGTCTGAGATTGGTAATTTGCATGGAAGTAGAGACTGTGCAATCTCCATTTCAAGGTACGGGTACCATGTAGGAATCATCAATTTTGAGCAGTCACCTTTTCTTAAAAGAATGCTAGTTTATTCTAGCTTTTGTCAGATTTCCAAGTTTTAGTATTTCCCAGGGAAACCAAAACAGTGATTTTTAGACACAGGATTCATGTTAGTAGTTAGAATTTCTTGTAAACCTAGTGGATGCCATCCTGCATTGACAACCTCTTAAAATGTGGATTTCAAATTATTTTTTGCAGGTAGTGGTTAACCTTGGCCATATTTCTATGAGACGGGGGCACCTAGGAAACAGAGTAGCAGGGGAATTGACACAGCCAGGAATCTATTGCATTCTGCAGGATCAAAATATTCAAGCCATTACTAAAATGCAAGAAGTATCAGGAATTTATTGGCGTTCAAAATAATACTTTTTAAAAAAATTCAGGTACCATGGCTATTTATTAGTAAATCAGATGTGGCATGTCATTTCACGGTCTAAATTCCTTTAGCTTTGAAGGTCACCTACATAAATGAGAAAATGTACAGTTAGGAAACCAAGTGTTATCCCCACTTAATGTCTGGTGTAGCGAGCACTATAAAACATCCAGAAACACACACACACGGGATGGGGGTGGGGGGTGATGAGGTTAGCATCCTGGCGTTGATTCTCCCAGGCATGAATGCAGTCCTGGCCCGGAACCGAGACCTTGCGAGACTAGCAGGCGCTTCTCCGGCGAGGACTCCCAGCAATACGGGCCGTGGGTCGCCGAGCGTCCGCCCGCGACCTGGGCGTCTCCCTGAGGGCTCAGCTCCCCGCGGGCGGGAGGGTCGCGGTCAGGGGGCCACGGTAGCTGGTCAAGGCCGCAGGTGGCGGGGCTAGACGCTGGAGGAGCGCGACGGCGCAGAAGCGGCGACCCAGCGAGGGCCCCCGGGATCACGCCGCGTTCTCACGGCCCCGCGCTGGGAGCGAGGGGCGGAACCAGCGCGCGCCGGCGCCGGCGAATGGGCGGGGCCGCGCGAGACTGCTTTTCCTCTGCCTCCGGGCGCGCCGCGCGGGCTCGCGGGGCAGTGGGACGCGGCCGCGGCGTAGGGCGGACGCCGCAGGTGGCTCGGGCTGGGAGCGCGGTGCGCGGGCGGACGCCGGGGAGTGGAGGCGGGAGGCGGGCCCTCGCTCACCCCGCTCACCGCCTTGGCGCAGCGGGCTGAGACGAAGCGAGCCGGGGCGGGCGAAGGGCGCGCGGCACTCACTTGACGGCTGGCGGCGCCCGCTGCTCTCAGCATGTTTCGCAAGGCGAAGGTTTTCCTCCCGCCGGTGGGCTGAGGCGGCTGCGGCCAGAAGAAGCGACATGCACCTGCCAGACGCGGTTTAGAGGACGCGGCCAGGCGGCAAGTCCCGGCCACCAGCCGCAGGGCTTTCTTCGCCCGACCTCCGCCGCTTGCCGCCGCCGCCAGCCAGAGCGGCGGGGTGGGCGCCCCGTCATGGCGGCCCGGAGCGCCCCGAGCTGCCACCTGCGGCTCGAGTGGGTGTACGGCTATCGGGGCCACCAGTGCCGCAACAACCTCTACTACACCGCGGCCAAGGAGATCGTGTACTTCGTGGCGGGCGTCGGCGTGGTGTACAGCCCGCGGGAACACCGGCAAAAGTTCTACCGGGGCCACAGCGACGACATCATCAGGTACTGGGGGGCGGGGGCGGCAGCGGTCACCGCGACGCACAGTTCTCGGAGTTTGTGCTTGCCCGACCTTCTGAGTGCGGTGACTGCGACCTGCAGGAAGCATCGCCCTGGAGAGAGCCCCGCAAGGTCCGGAACTCACCCTGTTCACCCCCTAAAGACGCTTTTTCACATCTTTGGGTTCTAGAGTCTCCCTAGGGGCGGAGCGGTGACACCAAACCCGCGACTGGCGTTCGGTTTTCTGTCTTTATATCCTCCTTCCTCCAACAAATTTATGATACTGCAAAAAGATTATTCGGGTAGCAGTGCACTCTAAATCCTGTCCGAGATTGCTCATTAAACGAATTCGAAGAGCGCTGCGGGGGGGGGGGGGGGGGGGGGGGGGCGGGATCCTTTACCTAATGAACTGATCAAAACCAAGTACCGCCCGCTGTAGGCTGGTCCTGGGGAGCGCGCCCAGGTGGCATCGTGGAGGGCGCTCACCTCTTGACCATAATAATTAGTTCAGGTTTCACCGCCTGCTGTTATCAACAGATGGAAAAGAAACCCCGGCAGCCTTCAGGCAAATCATCGGACATTAACATTTGCACACCTAAAGGCAGTTTCGGGGTACGTTTCACCCGAAAGAAGCTGCTAAAAGCAATTCTACCGTTTTCCAATCCCCTTGTTTCCTCTTCTTTAAAATCCTCCTAAATAAGTTTACTTTCGTATTTTTGCTTAAATCACATTTTTTTTTCCATTTTATATAATTCTCCTTTGGGTGGTATCCTAAAGTTGGCCCTAGTGCTCGTTGACATCTCTCTAGTGAATGGTGTCTTTGAAGTGTGATTTTTCAGTCAGTGTTTCAGCAGAACTTTGTGGCGAATAAAGTTAAAAGCTGCAGAAATTATTCTAGGCCAGTGATTTTCAACTGGTGCGCCGCAAGAATTTTTGAAACATGCAGTACCTGACTATTTAGTCAAGGACACTGACCTCTTTTCCTTTAGATTGTCAGATACGAAAATAACAACAGCCAACACAACAATAGCCTTCCTGTGTGAGTCAAAATTGTACCTTTTTTTTTTTTGGTCAGATTGGCAAAAAAAAAAAAAAAGTATTGTTTGGCGTGCCGCAGAAATTCAGTTTGGTGTTCCATGGGATGAAAAAGGTTGAAAATCGCTGTTCTGCGCCATTGAAGACTGCCTCCTGCACAGCTCACTTGTCCTTGACAGAAGCAGCATACATTTAAAATAGTTTGAGAGTGCGTTTGTGTGCTGCCCTGGAATTTTAACAAATTCTGTGGTTGGATTTGGTTACTCCATTTTATTTCCTTATTTATGTTTCACAGGGTTTAAATTGGGCGTTTCAAATGCAGTCTTAAGAGTTTGGTGTCTTACAGGCAAGAAGCCTCACTTCCCTAAATAACAAAGTTGTTTCCTTTTTTAATATTGTGTGTCTGTACATCCTTGCTCTGTAAGGGGGGAAAGGAGGCCTAGGACACACAGGAGGTCGGGCGAGATGGAGTAAAGATAAGCTGAGTGAGAATTGAGATTGTAGAATAGGGAGTCAGGGTGTTTTGGGTTCATTTGTTAGTTATCAACCTCAAGAGTACACTTGACCCGGATTCTCTTGTCTTTTTCACTAATCCTGCCCACTTTCTTTATCGCCCACGTGTTATGTGAGGTTGCCCACAGTGCACGGGGTGGTAGCTGTACCTGGTTAAAGCAGCCCTCCTCTACTCAGTGGATGAGATTGAATTCCGTAGGTGGGGGAGGCGTAAAGGATCTTGAGGTGTTCTCAGAGTGTATTTCTATTGTTTGTACTCCTGGTATTTGAGAGCAGTATGGTGTGAGGGCTTTTTAAATCTAGGTATGATTTATTTGATGTTATAAACTATGCTTTTGTTCTTCCAGCAGTAATTAGAAGCTATGTCTCTTGTCACACTGCTTGAATTTTTATAATTGTGTCAGTGAACTCTAAGGCAGGTAATGCTTTTGCCTTCCTTTGATATATATAGTTGCACAACCCATACATTGTCTCCAAATAACTACAAAATGGCATAATTTTTTGCCATAATTGGATACATGTTGTGATTTTATACAAAGGATTTATCCTTAAAACAATTTATGACAATAAAAAAGTTTCCTGAAAATTTGCAGTGGAATAGTAAAATCTGAATCATATGGCATCTTGAAATTGGTGGCACAAATTTAATACATCTAGTATTGCTATAAATGGCCACGTGACTTACCATTTCCTCCATGTTGCTTGTTCTTTTTACTGTGTATCTCTATTCTCTAGTAATTTAGCCTTTAGTTGTGTTTATGTCAGTACTGATTTATATAGAAGTTAGTTTCACTGTCAGAAATAGTACAGGACTTTTATGGACATTTTTTCTTGTTTTTATAGGGTGTGTGTGTGTGGGGGGGGAGTAGGTTTACAGTTGTTCATATGGAAAATAGTACAAGAATTAAATCTGTTTCACAGACCCACAAATACAAACCTACTTTTGTGCCATGCTGTATTCTGTTGAAAGTTGTAATGATGAAATTCTCTAATTTTTCAGCATTTATTACAGGTTTAAGACTAGGTTACAAAATATGCTAGACTACTGATTTTAGTATAAGATGCACATTTATAGCTTAGTCTGTACTTTGAAACTTTTGCCAGTTTTCCCAAAGGATGTGACAGCTTTTAAAATCTATTTACTTTTTAGATACTGCCCATCAACACATTTTTGACAAGTTTTTTTTTTTTAAGATTTTGTTTATTTTCAGAGAGACGGCAAGGGAGGGAGAAAGAAAGGGATGAAAACCTCCGTGAGGGAGATGTCTAGGAGAGAAAGAAACATCCGTTGGTTGCCCCTTGCACACCCCCCAACTGAGGACTTGGCCTGCAGCTGAGTCATGTGCCCTAATGGTATATTTAACCAGTGACTTTTCAGTTTGCAAACTGATGCTCAATCCACTGAGCCACACCAGCCAAGGCAGAAAAGTTTCTTCTTGAAGTAGTGATTATTATTGACAGTTTTGAAATCATTTATCACCAGTGAAGACCACTGATGGAATATAGTTGGTTTTCTTAGGTGAGTGAACGTCCACATGGAACTGCCTGAGCCCACTGTTTATGTATTATGTACGCATGGAATTTGAAGTTGTTTTTTTCTAAATGTGGTGAAAGTGTCTCACAAGTGGTGATGAGCTTAAATGACATAATGCATCTGAAATACTTTGTAAAGTAAACTATGTTTTATGGTTGCAGGTTAGAATAATATTCATTGCTTCATTAGGTTGTCCAAAAAGTTTGTTTTTTTCAATAAGCTAGCTCTGGTAGCACTTAGTTGTTGTTAACTTCACTCAAAACAATTTTGTTAGATTATATTGTAACAGCTGTCTTATCAGTGTGCATTTAAAAAGCTTACCAAATTGGTGAATTTTTGTGTAGCCACTTTAATATTGAAGATGGAAGGAAATATGCAACATTTTTGGTCTGTTATGCTTTATTATTTCAAGAAAGATAAAAATGCAACTGAAATGCACAAAAAGATTTGTGCAGGGTGTGGAGAAGGTGCTGTGAGTGATCAAACATGTCAAAAGTGGTTTGCAAAGCTTCATGCTGGAGATTTCTCACTGGGCAATGCTCCATGGTCGGGAGGCCAGTTGAAGTTGATAGCGATCTAATAAAGAAGTTAATTGAGAACAGTCAGCGTTCTACCGTGCAGGAGACCGCTGACACACTCAAAATATCCCGATCAATAAAATTATTGGTGAAAATTAAAAATGTCCTTTATTTTACAGAAAAAAACCATGCACTTTTTGGCCAACACAATAGATATGACTTTTTTATTTTAGACAAAATGAAAGGTGTAGCTCTTTTTTTCCATTGTGGTAGATGATATTCTTAAGAAAGAAAACTAATGTGTCTGTATGGTATATATTTACATATACTATATGAGAGGGGACCCAAAAAGACCGCAGAATTATCTTCCGGAGGACGGACCCTGTGTAGCACAGGCCTCCCCAGCTAGTTGAGCATTGTAGGCACCCATCTGTGTCAGTGGACCCGCTGGCATTGTGAGAGACTGTGTTCGGCCTCTGTGAAATTTTTTTTGAAGACTTTCAGCACGTTTGCTCATTTTACGATGGGTAATTTACAAGCACACCTGTCCACACTGCACTGAATGTTCAGCAGTTTTTGACCCAAAAGGTCATGAGCCCTGTGCCTCACCCTCCCTATTTGCCTGTCTCTCCCTGAGTGATGTTCCTCCCCCCTTGGATGAAAAAAGTCCTCAAAGGGAAACGTTTTGCTGATGTGGAAGAGGTGAGACAAAAACAGCAGATGCACTAAAAAGCATTAAAATTGACGAGTTCAAAAACTGTTTTGAGCAGTGGAAAAACATCTTGATTAGGTGTATTGCATCAGATGGAGAGTACTTTGAAGGTGACTGAAATTTAAACATGTAAGAATACACAATTTTTTATAAATTTTCATTTTTTGGTCCTTTGTATACATAATTCATATATACATAGTATGTACATAATTTATCTATAAATATAAGGTTTACATTGTTTATCTCCCCACAGTAGATACAAGTTCCATGACGATCGGGAATTTCATGTTTGGTTCACAGCTGCATCTGTAGTGCTAAGAATAGTCCCTGGCAAATAATAGGTAATCAATAAATATTTGATGGAAGAATAAGTAAACCAAGAAATACCTATTTCTACATTAACATGTGTCCCAGATACCACTTAAAAAAGCATGTTAAGAATGGCAAATGATAATAAAAAATCAAAAGAGATGAGAACAGAGAATTGACCACTGGATATCATCAGTGAACTTGACAGGAGCTGCTGTGGTGAGCTAGAGTAGATCCAAGGCTGTCCTAAAGATAGGAGAGACAACTCTTTTAAGTATTCTCTTTTAACAAGAGGCCACTGCATATGATGCTACCTCTTCCCAGGATGCTATACCTTCACTCACTTATTCTTTTTTTTTTTTTTTTCTGTGCTCCAATGAGTCCTGACTCCCAGCATACCCTGCCTGCTTGAACATGACTTCCTGTGAGGGTTGATTGGTTCTGCCCCCAGGCAGGGAGCTCAGACTGCATAGTTAATGTGTCCCCCACCCACCTGGTACCTCCTCGTCGGGGGCGGGGCAGCTTCCCTTGAGCCTCCTTCTTCTTTTTTTAAAATATATTTTATTGATTATGCTATTACAGTTGTCCCATTTCTTCCCCATCATTCCCTTCCACTTCCCCTCCTTTAGTTCATGTCCGTGTGTCATACTTATAAGTTCTTTAGCTTCTACATTTCTCACACTATTCTTGCCCTCCCCCTGTCTATTTTCTACCCACTGTCTGTGCTACTAATTCTCTGTACCTTTTCCCCCTCTCTCCTCCTCCCACTCCCCTGTTGCTAACCCCCCATGTGACCTCCATTTCTGTGTTTCTGTTCCTGTTCTAGTTTGCTTAGTTTGCTTTTGTTTTAGGTGTGGTTGTTAATATCTGTGAGTTTGCTGTCTTTTTACTGTCCTGTTTTTTTAATCTTATCTTTCTTAGATAAGTCCCTTTAACATTTCATATAATAAGGGCTTGCTGATGATGAACTCCTTTAACTTGATCTTATCTGAGAAGTGCTTCATCTTCCCTTCCATTCTAAATGACAGCTTCGCTGGATAGAGCAATGTTGGATGTAGGTCCTTGACTTTCATGACTTGGAATACTTCTTTCCAGCCCCTTCTTGCCTGTAAGGTCTCTTTTGAGTAATCAGCTGACAGTGTGATGGGAACTCCTTTGTAGGTGACTGTCCCCTTATCCCTTGCTGCTTCTAGAATTCTCTCCTTCATTTGAATCTTGGCTAATGTAATGATGATTTGCCTTGGTGTGTTCCTCCTTGGGTCCAACTTCTTTGGGATCTCTGAGCTTCCTGGACTTCCTGGAAGTCTATTTCCTTAGCCAGATTGGGGAAGTTCTCCTTTATTATTTGTTCAAATAAGTTTTCCACTTGTTGCTCTTCTTTTCCCCCTTCTGGTACCCCTATAATTCGGATGTTGGAACGTTTAAAGATGTCCTGGAGGTTCCCAGGCCTCTCCTCATTTTTCTGAATTCTTGTTTCTTCATTCTTTTCTGTTTGTTTGTTTCTTTCTGGTCCACTCCATTGATCTGAGTTCCAGTTTTCCTTCCATCACTATTGGTTCCCTGTGCGTTTTCCTTCATTTCACTTATTGTACCCTTCATTTGTTCATCTAATTTATGACCAAAATCAGCCAATTCTGTGAGCATCCTGATCACCAGTGCTTTGAACTGTGCATCTGATAGGTTGGCTATCTCTTGGTTGCTTAGATGAATTGGGTCTGGGCTTTGATCTGTTCTCCTGTTTGAGCCATTTTTGGTTTGTTTGTTTGTTTGTTTGTTTTTGTTTTGTTTTGTTTTGTTCTGGTCGTGGCTGTTACATATGAGGGGCAGAGCCTTCGATGTTCCCCAGGGTGGGGCAGCCAGTCGCAGGGTTGTGACGCTGTGTGGGGGTGGGGTCCAAGAGGGAACAATTTCACTCACTTATTCTGATGAGTGTTTCTCTCTGGTTTCTTAAAGACCCAGATGAGGTATTATATTCAGTAGGAAACAT
Organism: Anoura caudifer; assembly: GCA_004027475.1. Taxonomy (NCBI): domain Eukaryota; kingdom Metazoa; phylum Chordata; class Mammalia; order Chiroptera; family Phyllostomidae; genus Anoura; species Anoura caudifer. Next base: position 25,822 of record PVKU01008983.1, on the reverse strand, counting down.
CATTGTGAACTGTTATGTCTCCATGTTGTACATGTGATAGGATGTATCACAGGTACACGAGTGTTATTCCTAGTACACATAGTATTCTAACGGATTCTTTACTTGACCAATTGGGTCTTTAAACTCTGAATACTTTAAGTCAGGGGTCCTTGCACAAAGCAGATGCTCAATAAGTATTTCTTTGATGAGTGAAAAGGCCTTGAAAGAACAGTAAGTTCCTAATAGCTTCTAAGAATTTATTATATCATGTTATTCTTAATTACTGTGCAGAGTATTATTTTATTATCTATTCAACATGGAACATAAAAATAATAAAGGAAAACAGTTATAATACAAATCTAAATATTTGTCTTTTTCATAATTAAATAATATGCATTTAATGTACATTTATAACAGTGTGAACTGTTCTAGATAATCCCTACCTTTCCATGAAACCATCTGTTAATTTTATCCCTTAAACTATGCGGCATTTCAAAAACGAATAATGATAAATATATTTATATGCAGACGCAAAATGAAATCTCACAGAGTAGAATTACATAGTCTGTGAAAGTTAAGGTCACCTAGTTCTAGTTACTTAACACAGGGACATTTTACTAAATCTGAATATATTCTCTTACCTTTTGAAGTACTGCTCCTAGATATTAAACAGTGCTTAAGAAAATTCTGGTATTAGGGTAGAGGGGAGGGTTTACATACGTTTCTCAAACTGTTTATGTTAAGAATTCTAGGAATGCACGCTTGAGAATACATATTTGGCAGTGTGCTTCCCAAATAGAGTCATCTGGGACATTTAAAAAAAATAGATTTCTGGGCTCTAGGCATAGAAGATTCTGACTTAGTGAAGCTGAGGAAATGCCTAGAATTGGCAGAAAGCTCCGTAAATGATTCTGATTATCTGCCAGGTTTGGGAAATATTGACCATATATCTGGCAACATTAAGGAGATAAGTAGGTTTACATTAATCCCTGTCTGACCCAAGGAAGTTGCTACGCTGAACCCATACAAACACAAAATATATTGACCCACCATGGAAACTTATATTCAGAATTGCTTTTCCAGCTAAAATTTTGACTGTGTTGAATAAATGGAGTTTGTACACCATAAATACAGAGCTGTTAAAAACCACTCTTTACCAAATTATGGCGAGGCCTGATCAATTTTCTTTCTTACGAACACCACCTGCCTGCCATAATTGAAGAAAAGAGCTCTTTCACCATATGTAATTAAGGGCTAAGAAAAAAGGCAGGAGAGTGAGAGACACTGTTGGGAAGAGCTTAGATAGGTGTTTGGACGGGGAGGCCAGGAAGGCCTCACTGTGTGAAATAAAGGTAACACTTTAGTGGAGACTTGGAGGTCAGGGAGTGTGCTTGGTGGATATCTGAGAGAAGGATATTTCAGACAAAAGAGGCTATGAAGTGCGAAAGCCCTAAAGTGGAATGCCTGGTGTGTTTGAGGAGCAGTTGAAAGTTGGTATGGTTCGAGTATAGTGAATTTGGGTGAGAGTAGTAAGAAATGAGGTCTGATGGTGTGGGGGAAAAGTGTCAGACCTTACAGGCTCTTAAGAGGATTTTAGCCTTCCTATCTATGTGAGATTGGAAGTTATTGGGACAATTTAATCAAAAAAAGCAATGTCATTTGACTTGATGTTTTATTTAACAAGGTCACTCTGGCTCCTCTACTGAGAACACACTAAGGGAGAGGGGCAGGGTGGGAGCAGAGACCGTTTGGGAGACTGGTGCAATGACCCAGTCCAGACATATTGGTGGCTTGGACCAGAATGGTGACAGTGGGAGAAGTGAGAAAGGCTCAGATGTATTCTGAAGCTAGAAGTGGCGTTATTTTCTGGTGGATTGGATATACATTGTGACAGAAAAGAAAGGTCAGTGATCATCAGTTTTTGGCCAAAACGACTGAAAGAATGGAGTTGCCAGTGACTGAATTGGGAAAGACTGTGGGAAGAGCAAGTTTCCTGCGTGGGAGAGAGGTGGGATCCTGAGCTCTGTTTTAGAAGTGCTCTGTTTGAGATGCTAGTAGACAACCAAGCGGGGCTGTAAATTCAGCAGTTGAAGATAGGTGTCTGTAATTCAGGGAAGCAGTCCCAGCTGGTATAAATTTGGGTGTTATCAGCTTGTAGATAGTTTTTTAAAGCCCTGGATCTGGATGAGATTACTGAGGCAGTGTAGATAAAGGATCTAAAAAATGAGTCGCTATGGCCCGCTAGCATTTGAATGTGGAGGAGACGAAAAAGAGCTGACAAGATGCTACAGGAGCAGGAGGAAAAAAGCAAGTGCGTGGGGTCTTGGAAGTCAGTGAAAAGAGTATTTCAGGGAGAAGGAAGCGATCAGCTGTACTAAGTAAAGTGAAGAATGTGTCATCTTAGTGGAGATGTTAGCTGTGTTGCAATAATTATGTGTACTGTAATCACAAGACACTCCAGGAGACTGTATGCTCAGGTGATCAGGTGAACAGGGGGATCAGAAAGATGTCTTCGAAATGAGTCGTGTTATTATTAGGATACAAAACTGACCTACTTTCAGATTTGTCCCAGCGTCTTCTAGCTCGCTTGGTTATTTGAAAAATTACACATGGCTGGCGGCTCTAGAGCCTTGCTGTATGAGTGTATGGTCCTCGGACTGACGAGCAGCTTCAGCCGTCACCTGGCAGCTCCTTAGAAATGCAGCTCTCCAACCCCACCCAGACCTGCTAAATTAGACTCTGAATTTTAACATTCTAAGGTGATTTGTAAACATATTAAAGTTTGAAAAGCACAACCCGTCTAGATCACTGGTTTTCAAAGTGTGATCCTTTAACCAGGAACATTAGCATGACCTGGAAACTTGTTAGAAATGCAGATTCTTAGTTCACCCCAGATCTAATCAGAAACTCTGGGTATGGGGCTCAATAATCAATTTTAATCCCCTCCAGGTGATAATGATGTATTATAAAGTTTAAAAACTATCGCCTAGATTTCTGATTTTCAACCCTGGCTGCATATTAGAGTTACGTGGAGAGTTACAGCAAACATAATAAAACCACCGATGTCTGAGTCTCATCCCTACAAATTTGATTTAATTTGTTTAAGGTGGGTCTCAGGTATAGTTTCTTTGTTGTTGTTTCCTTCTGTTTTGAATTTTTAAGCTTTCCAGATGACTCTGATACACAGCCAGGGTTGAAAAACACTACTCTAGATACAGTATAATTCATGTTTAGCTGGTGGGCTAGGAAGTCAACCTTAAAAAACTCAAGAGGTTAGACAAATTTATTCATTTACTATTATGCATAAATATTGGGTTGGCCAAAAAGTCCATTTAGTTTTTTCCCATAAAATAAAAGACACATTTTTCATTTTCACCAATAACTTTATTGATTTGGATATTTTGAGTATGTCTCAAATATTGGGAGCCAATAGTGGGAGGGCGCTATCTCCTACTATTGGCTTCTAGAGAGTAGAGGCCAGGGGTGCTGCTAAACATCTTCCAGTACATAAGACAGCCCCACAGCAAAGAATTATTTGGCTGGAATATCAGTAGTACCAAGAAACTTTGCAAACCACGTTTGACGCATTTGATCTGTACAACACCTCCATACACTACACGAATCTTTTTTGTGTTTCAGTTGCATTTTAACCTTTCTTGAAATAATAAAACAAAATACACTGAAAATGTTGTATGTCTTCTTCAATCTTCAGTATTAAAATGGCTACATAAAAATTCACCAATTTTGCTAAGTTTATTAAAAATGCATGCTGACACGACAGCTGTTGCAACAGCTGTTGCAATAGAATCTAACACAATGTTTTGAATGAAGTTAAAGAAAACTAAGCACTACTAGAGTCAGGTTACAGAAAAAAACTAAACGAACTTTTTGGCCAACCCAATATAACAATGTGGATACTTTGCTAAGTGTTGAAACCCCTTTAAAAACTTGGGCATTGTCCTGGCTGGTGTGGCTCAGTTGGAGCATTGTCCTGTAACAGAAAGACTGTAGGTTCAATCCCTGGTCCCGGCAAGTACAGTCTGTGGTCTGAGTGCGAAGGAGGCAACCAGTCGATATTTCTTTCACATCAATGTTTCGCTCTTTCTTTTGTAGAAATCTACTTGTAGAAAAATTTATCAAGGAGAAATTTATATTCATTCCCTGCCTTCTGCTGATGTACAAGAATTCTTACTATTAGGTCTTTGTCTTGTTTTTAAAGACTCATGGATTATTTTTTATGAATTATGAGTGAATTTTCTGTTTGTTAAAATGTGATTTGTACTTTAAGGTTGATACTAGTGTGGGAGTGCTACTAAATATTATTTTTGGACACTAAGATTTGGTCTAACTTTATCCACTAAAAGAGTTAAATGGGAAAGAGGGCCTGAAAACAAATGAACACGAAATGAGAAAATGGAATATGGTCGGGTTGCTGCTGCTTTGTTGCTGTGGTTCAGCTGATCCTTGTGTGAGCCCCTTTGTTGGAGAAGTTTAACACACGCTATATCATATTACAGGGATTATGAAGTCTGTCCTTGACTGTTTGGCGCATAGACTATTGAAGTAGTAACTATTAGCATGGGTTTTTATAAAAGTTATTTTAAACCCAAATTATTTTAAATGGATAAAGTCTCATTTACACATTGGTACATGCTATGTATACAAAATACTCCAGAAGCTCTGTGAGTAATTTTAAGTATTTGTTTTGCAGCCTTGCATTGCATCCTGAACGAGTGCTGGTAGCAACGGGACAAGTTGGCAAGGAGCCTTACATATGTGTTTGGGACTCGTACACTGTACAGACCATATCAGTTCTCAAGGATGTTCATACGCATGGTATAGCTTGCCTCGCGTTTGACTTAGATGGACAGGTACGTGATAATTTTTTAAACTATATTTTAAATATGTGTACTGTAGGAAATTACTATAAATCTATAAATATTAAATCAGGAAACAGTTGTTGAAAAATATTTGTTCAAGTAGGGAGATGGATAGTGGGATGAGTGATTGTTGTATTTGAGAAAAACTAAGAATAATACGGGGCTTTTTTTATTTTATTAAGAACTTTTCAATTGAATAAATTACTACCATGAAAGCCAAAGAGATTCTGATTCGGAGGACTATTACTTGGTTGTTTTAGAACATTTTCCAGGTTGTGTATATTGGCAAGACAAATGGAAGATGTCTTAGGAAAATTAAGTTTCTCTAAGTAGAGTTGCATACATTTTAATTTTTAGTTAAAGTTTTCTATTAACTTTTTTCTATTAACTTTCTATTACAATTTTTACTGAGAAGAATGAGACAGTTCCTATATGAACTATTTTTCTACAAAATTGAAGTTCAAAACAAAGGATATAATTATCATTCCACTAACTTTACTACTAATCAACTACCAAATTATTATTTAATTTTAGTCAGTAATTTCTTAAAAATTAGACAAGGCGAGGGCTTTTTTTTTTTTTTTTTGGTGCTTTCATGGACTTTGTTATACCTAAAATATATTTAAGAAGTTGGATTTTGCAGATCTAGTTAATGGATAATCTTTAAAGGTTTGATGTTAAAATTAGACTTTAAAAATTATTTTCGCTTTTAGGAAAAATTTCAGTTATCTGCATTTCAGTTCACAAAATTTAACTTCACAGACCTAGGTTGAACAGGAACAGATTATATTGTGTTCTCTTCCCTGGAAAATGATAGCCATAGATGTTTTATTCATAACTCTGAGGAATAGCTCCTTTGAGTAGCAAAGATCCGTATGACTTTCTGATAAGAGTCTGGTAAGGGATCTATAAAGACTTACCTGGAACCTCATTTAGGGGAAAATGTGCTTCTTGGTTTAATATTGCAGGTAGCAGTGATTAGCAATTACAGAACCTCAATTGGTGTGCATTTTTGCTGTTATTTTTCAAGTCCCTTAATGTCCTCATATCAGAATTTTATTTCCTTTTTTATAAAGAAGAGAATCGTATTCTACCTGCTTTACAGGAGATTTTATTTTGTGAAACAGAACTACTAAGTTGTTTTTTAAAATCATTTAGGAAATGTGTTATGAAGTCCAAGATGTTTTAACTGTATATACTTTAAATATAGATGCTTTCTTCCTAATTTTAAAATTGCTTTTTTTACATGTAATATACTGTATTGCTGAGGAATTTCTCTTACATGTACATGGAGAAATTACGCCCGTACCTTTTCTTAGTTGAAAGCCTTTAATTTCACTTATTTTAAGCAACTTATAAGACAAGTCTTGGGTACGTATATTTTATTGTCACAGATCTTCACGAGAAAGTGTTACTTAAAAATGTAAACTTATAAAAAACATAATAGCTAAAAGTTATTGAGCCCATACTAATATAAGGCATTGTGCTCAGCCTGCATTATCTCATTTAATCCTCACAACCCTGTGAAATAGATACTGCTATAATCTCTAATTCGCAGATAAAGAGACTGAGACTTGGAGAGGTTAAATAGCTTGCCCCAGGTTACACAGGTAGTAAATGCAGCCAGTGTGGGAACCCAGGTCAGTCACACTCCAAAGCGCATGTTTTTAACTGCAATGCTCGACTGCCCCCCAAACGTAGAATTTAGGAGGTTGTTATTTATATTTCAAAAGGAGTTTATCCCTCTTAAACACAGTGAAAGTTTGTAAGAAACACTACCAGTTGAGTATTAAGTTGAGAAGAGTACCTTTGAGATTATGTCAATGAAAAAATGCTTTAGTTTAAAATATTTTTAGGACATATCTGTCCATTAATATCTATCAACTATGAGATACCAACTAGGAAATACTGTATAATTTTTGCATTTTCTATTAGAATTGAAACTATAAATGACCATTTCAGATTCATCCAATGAATGAGTTCCCCTGTTGGTAGTGATGCTGAATGTTCTTTTCCTACACAGAGGTGCTTCTGAGCGGATTGAATATCCGTGTTAAAACTGGAAGGAAGTCTGCCTCATTGAGAATAATTAGGCCCTAAAAAGGCTATTTATGTAAATCCACATAAAACAGGAACTAAAAGTTTATAGTAAATGAGTGAAGAATATGAAGAAGGGGAATTGGACTGGTACTTTGTCTTGAAAATATAACCATAATTTAAAATGATAAAAGGATATCTCCCATATTTAACAAATCTGAGTTGTAGTTACACCTTTGATAATTTATAGAATGGACCAAGAATAAAGTATTAACATTTTTAACCTTATTTGTCAACTGTATGCTGGTACAAAATAAAATGCTTTAGTTTGCCATTTACTTTTGGCACGTGATTATGAAGGGGGTCATTTTTATAAAAATATTAGAGGAGTTCACTGATTTTTTCCAGGGGCCTTTCTGTAATCTCTTGATATCTAGACATATCTCAATTGCCTATAGCATTATTTTTTAGTTTTTTTCTATTGCTCTTCTAGATCCTAACTTCTCATGGCTTTCTGTATGATTTGACCCATATTTACTCCATTAAATTCTGCATCTTTTGCAAAATTAGTGATTTTTACTTTGTAGCATTATAAAAATTAATTCTTTAAAAAAAGATTTTGTTGATTTATTTTCAGAAAGTGGGGAAGTGAGGGAGAAAGAGGAGAGAAACTTCAGTGTGTGGTTGCCTCTCATGTTCCCCCCTACTGGTAGCATAGCCTACAACCCAGGCATGTGCCCTCCCTGGGAATCAAACCTGAGACCCCTTGGTTTGCAGACTGTCACTCAATCCACTGAGCCACACCAGCCAGGGCTAACAATTAGTTCTTACAATAAACGTTGAGATCACAAGGGTCCTCAAACTAGAATCTTTTTAAAGTGTAATTGTCCATTATTTGAAAATGTTTCACAGTTACAGGAACAAATGGGGTGTGTCTAGTTGTGACCATTGGAATATTTTTCTTATTTGATTATTTAGTATGCTAGAACTTTTTACTAAATACTTCCAATTCAGTTAATAGACAACCAAGATTTTCTTTGGGAATAGGATCAGGGAGGAATTTGGGGAGCTGAGTAGAGGCTTTTTTCTTTTTTTAAATTCAGTTTTCTTTTTTCCTCTCTCACTGTACTTCTTAGTTATCTTTAAAGGCGCCTTTCCTTCTGTCCGCTTCTTAAGCGTCAGCGTTCTTTAGGAGTCTGTAAGCCGTCTGTTCTTTTCACTGCACTTACTCTCTCTAGGTGGTTATCTAGATCCCTGACTTTAACTCCCACAGCAGTTACAGTGGCCCCAGCTTCTCCCTGAACTCCACAGACCCTCCTTGAATGTCATGTAGAGATACCATACATTGCACATTTAAAACTGAATTCTCTGTTTATTCCAGCTCTATTTTAAAAAATAACCTCTTTCCTCTGGCTTCTGGCCTACCTTTCCAGCCTTGTCTCCTGCCACTTCCCAGGTGGCACTCCTTCCCTCAGCCACACTGAATTAGTGGCTCTTCCCTGAGAGCACCAGGGTACTTCTGATCTTGGTGTTTTTTGGCTTGGAATGTACTTTCTCTTACTTTTCTACCCAGCTGTCTCTTACTTTGTCTTCCAGGATATGGTTCAAGCACTACTTTTACTGGAAAACTTTCTTAATTCTCTTCCTTACCTACATAGACTGGGTTAAATGTGGGAACAAATGATAAAGTAAATGATAAAAAGCTGGGAGAGGAGGTAGTATTTGCTCGGTTGTTTCTCGCTTTTCCTTTCTGCTGTTGTATATATTATGCTTAGGGAGGTTGATTTTGGCCATGACAGTATTTCTCATGGCTACAGAGGAAGTGCTCCCCTGTCTGTTTAGTAACTACCTGCGCAGAGCCAGATGCTTTGAGGCTCTGTTGAGACACGTGGCGTTTTAAACCTTTGGGCCAGTTGTGGTTTGCTGTGTGAACGGTGAGCTGAGCCGGAGAGAAGAGGCATTGGTAGAAAGGACAGAGCCCCTCTATTGCTCACTTTATAGTTGTCTTGTGAGATTTTAATCTCTACCCGTTTGCTGTAGCAAGAGGTAGATATCTTTGTTTTAGTTAGATATTCGCTGATATCCTCTAGTTCCCAAATATTAAAGACCTCAGGAGAAGCAGATTGTCTCCTCTTGTTCCCTTGAGCTTTGTACTAGTGTTATTTGCTGGAGAACCATAATAAACTATTCTGTCTTTTCATGTGAGCTGTTCATTCTACCCATTTGGGGGTTTAAATTGTAACTACACTTTGCAGAAACTGTCTCTAACTGGGTATTAGATGACATTTCTCACTCGGACAGGGAGATTATGATCATGGTAAACCGATGATGGCCATGATAGCAAACACTTTGTAGCAGCTGTATTCCAGGCACTCTCCTAACTTCTTTATATACAGGGTGGGGCAAGAGTAGGTTTACAGTTGTTCCTGTGGAAAATATACAATGATTAATAAATAATGATACAAAAGTAACGCTGTTTTGTGTACTCATAACTATAAACCTACTTTTGCCCCATCCTGTATGTATGTTAATTTTCATATTAACCCTATGAGGTACTTATATTATCCCAACTTAATAGGTAAGGAAATTAAGGTACAGAGAGGCTAAATAATTGGGCAAAGTCATCCAGTTATTGAGCAGTGGAGCTGGTGTTCAGATCTAGGCAGTCGGGTACCAGAATCTATGCTCTGAACCAGAGATTGGCACACTTTCTGTAGGTCGGATGGTAAATAGTTTAAGCTTTGTGGGCCATGTGGTCTCAGGGACAGCTGCTCAGCTCCGCACTGTACTGTGAAAGCAGTCGTAGACAGCTTGTAAAAGAGTGTGTGGTGTGGTCCAGTTTGGCCCGAGAGTTAGTTTGCAACCCCTGCTTCCAAACCAGTGCTTTTTAAAGTATGTGTTGTGGATTGGTCCTTGCAATTTCTTCTTTAACCCTTCAGTTACTTGTAAGTGTTTGTATTATTAATTTCCAAGTATTTGGAGGATTTTCTGCACAACTTCATATTAGTCTGTTTTCATCAGAAACTAATATTAAGTGGGAAATAAAAGTACCTCATAGGGTAATAACTTCATGTTATTCTGATTTCTGTTTTTGAAAATACAGATGTACTTTTTATTTTCATTTTTAAAAATCTGTTTAGGCTTATTTTGTGACTAAAAGTTTTGTGATCTTAAGAATCATGTGCACTTGGAAAGGGTATGGAAAAATACATATTCTTCTGTTTCCTTTCTCTCCTTTTGTTTATTGTACTGTTGTTTTCATTCATTTTATTTCTACATATTTTGTAAATCCCATAATGTGTTATTTTTCCCTAGAAGAGTTAGTTTTAAAAGCAAACTATTTAAAGGAAAAACAAACAATTTACTACTTGGGTGCTCTTCATTCCTGAGTAAATTAATTCACTTCCTGTTAGGAATGTCTGAAAACATTTGTGTCCTATATTTTGTACAGTTTTCTAGTTGTTTACGCCAGGAGGGCAGTAGTTCAGACCCTGATACTCATTCATAGCCAGGAGTTTGTTTCTCCTGTTTCTGAGCCTCTCTCTTGCTTTCCGTCTCACTGTCTCCTCTTTTCACCTCTTTCTTTACCCCCTCCAGTCGCCTATTTAACGCTCCCACTGAGTTTTTAATTCCATTTCTTTTTTCATGTCTGGAAATTTCCTTTGCTTCTTCAGATCTGCTTGACTTCTTATGGTCTCCTGTTAGCTTATATGAAGATATTTTGAAGTCCTCCGCTTATTTCATGTAATGTGATGATTCCAGTGTCTGATGATTTTGCTGTCTGTCATGCCTTTTTGATTCTTACTCAGGTCCCTTGTTTCCTGTGGTTACTGAGTGGGGGTGTTTGTTTATTTTTTATTTTATTTTTGTCTATTGCTACCTTTAGGAATTCTTTGAGGATGGAAATTTTAGTCCTCTGTATAGGATTTGTATTTGCCTGTGCACCACTGTCAGGATGCTTGAAGATTCTGCAGTCCTTAGGACCACAGTGAATGAAAGTGTTTCCACTTGAGGGGTTCATGATTAATGTGGATCTAGGCCTTACAGCCTCAAGAAAGCTGCTTGTGGCTACAGATTTTCGGGGTCGATTTTCTCCCCTTCATGCCACCCCTCTTTTAGAAAGGGTGGGCTCTTGTTTTCCCTTCTCTGAGGAGTTCACGGCTTTAGTTAGAGGTGTACAATTCGTATCCCTACCTCGGGCATGTTCTAAACTTTATCTCCTACTCGTGTTCAGCCTACAGAACGAAATCAGGTTCAGGGTTTAGCCAATACCTTTAGAGTAAAGTGGATATAGAAGCTGTCTTTCTGTTCAAAATTCCTGTAGGAAACCACTTTGTTTTTGTTCAGATTTCTTAATTTTTGCAGTGCAGCAGTGCATTTAAAAGATGTTTTTGTGTTTTATGTAATATTTTTAGTTTTTGACAGGAGAGATGGTTAGGGTATTTTTCAGTCTTACTGTTAGACATGGAAGCTGTTCTTCTGTTTCTTAATGTAATTAACTACGCATATGTGCAAATATTAGCAAGATGAAATATATTCAGCCTTTATGAGGTTTATAAAATATGACTGTGTAAGTTTTATAATGCCCGTGAGTAGAATTTGTTTGCCATTTATAATTTGGTTCCTTGTTTGTTTTCCTGTTTATTCCCTTCTGGACTTCTTGGACATAAATCAGCGCTTGGTTTCAGTTGGACTTGATTCAAAAAATGCAGTTTGTATTTGGGATTGGAAAAGGGGAAAAATGTTGTCTATGGCTCCTGGTCACACGGATAGAGTAAGTATTCCCCTTTGGGGCTTCTAATGGGCACAGGTTGGGAGGGGCCAGAGGGTGTCAGGTGGGTTTCTATTTCTGTATTCTGTTATTGACGAATAGTTTATATGTAATTAAACGTGTAAAGTACAATTGTAATTGGAATGCATATGTATTGTGGATTCAATAGGTATAGAGCTGTTAGCATAAAACTTATCTCAATTACTTCAGCAAAAACAATGAATTTTATGTAATTGAAACTTCAATTTAAAAATTGAATGGTTCACGCCTAGGGTCTGTTTAGTTTGGTTTACTATCGATTTGTTACATATGTATCATAGTTAAGGTGAAAAAGATGTTTTGTGTGTGAATTTAAAATTATCTATTAGGATTAATATTTTTAGGAACCTAACATTTTTACTTTTGAAACTTTTAAATATATTCCAACTCATTTAAAATTAATGTAAAGAAAATGTTGTAGTCAGCTTTTTAATTAAATATTATACTACTTTTATAAACATACATCAGAATTTTGTCATAAACTCTCAAAAACGTCTGAGTTTTGTTGTGTGTAGTAAAATCCTTAACCAGCACAGGAGGTAGAGTCATGGATTTTATCTGCGGGAAATGAGCCTGTAGAAGTTGTATAAAAACATCTGTGTGAATTTGTGTTTTGGTTTCTAACAGATTCTCAAAGAGGCCTCTTACACACATACATAGGATTTAGATAATTAAAGCATTAAGTATATTTTATTAAACAATTGTGTATTTTGACTGAGAACAAATCATTTCATACATTAGTCCTTTGGGTTTAGTAAATGGGCTGATTATTATGAAAAATGATGCAGCCTTTCCATCGGAACTTTTAAAAGTATCTTTGTAGTTAGTACTTTAAAGTCGCATCAGTGTGTTTTTCATGTTAAACGTTGTTAAGATGAAACTTGTTTACCAGTGCAGAGCGTCGCTTTGCACGCATCTAGAGGAAGTAAGCCTTTTACACGTCTGTGCTGGCAGGTGCCAGAGAAACGTGGTGAAGACCACCCGGTAGCAGAATTCTTCTCTGCTGTGATGTCGTTTTTCAAATATTTTTCTTTTAGTTATTATTAAAGTACATGTTTTTAATGCATATGTTATTTCATCTCTTTTTTCTTGTTTGTTTTTATAACAAAAATGGTTTGTGTGTATATAGAATTTATGGAATCTTAGCAAAGCACAAAGCCTGGGGATCTCCAAAATTTAAGTATAAGTTAATTTTGTTTGACCTGTAAAGAATAAAGAAAGCTAAAATGTACAGAGTTTTTACTGTGAAATAAATGTTTGGATTCTTTAGGTAAGTAGTTTTGCATGGTAGCTATAAAAATGTTCTCTATGTGTAGCTGAGTGTGGTAAGTGTATGTTCCATTCAGATTTCTCTGCCATAGAAACTATGCAGGTTCCTGCCTCATACCCTAGTTGTGTTGAACCAGTCTTGTTATTTATGGACTTTCAAAAAAAATTAAAAATAGAGTCATTTATTGTCATTTTATTAGTAGATTCAGAAGTTCATAGAAACTAAGAAAGTTTTTGTTTCTTTTCATTTATATATTTATTTTTCATAAGATTTTGAAGTATAGGATTCTGATTATTATTTGTTGAAGAATATTACTTTATGATAGGTAGGGTTTGGGGGTTATTTGGTCTTTCAGACAGCATTCTTAAATGATTCAAAAATAAGTATTTTAACCATGAATCTGATTTGTTCACAGATATTTGATATTTCTTGGGATTTGTACCAGCCAAATAGACTTGTCAGCTGTGGTGTAAAACATATCAAGGTACTAGAGGGTTCTTATTTTATAATAGTCATCTTTTTTTATTCTCTGCCACTGAGGACACATCACACTATTTACAATTTAGGGAAGGTTTAGGACTTTGACAGTACTTATTTTTAAATGTCAACATTTAAAATTTTTAATGTTCAAACTAATAAACATTTATCGTGTAGTTACTATGTGTGTGAGGAACTAATGTGAGGGAAATAGGTAGGAATAGAAAATTAATAAACAGCTAGTAGGTGGCAACGCCAAATGACTGGGATGAGCCATTTAACCTCTTTGATCTTGCTTTCCCATCTGAAAACCGTGGCTGCTGTTGCCACCTCACAGAGCTGATGATTAAGTGAGGCGGTGCGTGTGTGTCACACTGCCCGCACGTGGTCAGCTCTCTGAAAGTGACATCTTTTCCTCTCCGCGCATTTGCTCTTTCACTTGATCTCAGCCTTTGGTAGACACTGTGCACTTTGCATGTGAAAGCCCGTGTGGTCAGTGGTGGTAGTCACTCTGTGTCTGTCGTTACTTTTGAATCTGGGATGCAAGTTGGAAATGCTTGCTTGTTTCCCAGTGTCTGATGTAACAGTTCCTATAACTGTGAATTCCTCGTAATTAAGGTTGTGTGTGCACATTCTTTTGATACTCCCACTTCCATCCACATTTTCTCCAGAATAGGTTTAGCTGCAGCTGCAATTCTGGTTTTCATATTCTGGTACTGATTCGATAATGGATAGTATTAAATTTTATTTTTTCAGTAAATATTTAATAGAAAAAGGCTCTGTGCTAGACTTAAAGGATGTAGTATAAGCACAGTGAAGGTAGAAATTTTTGTCTTGTTTGTCTTTGATGAATGAGATGATGTTCGACACAATTTGTTAAGAATTTAATATAAATCAGCTCTGGCTGGTGTGGCTCAGTCCACTGAGTGCCAGCCTGCAAACCGAAAGGTTACTGGTTCGATTCCCAGTCAGGGCACCAGGCATGGGTTGCAGACAAGGTCCCCAGTTGGGGGCACATGAGAGGCAACTGCTTTTGACACAGTACTTGATATATGTTAAATTCTTTTTTGTGAAGATTTTTTAAATTTATTTTTAGGGAGAAGGGAAGGAAGGGAGAAAGAGGGAGAGAACTATTGATGAGTGAGAGATACATTGATCAGTTGCCTCTTGCGTGCCCCCAACTGGGGACCTAGTCTGCAACCCATGCCTGGTGCCCTGACTGGGAATCGAACCAGTGACCTTTCGGTTTGCAGGCTGGCACTCAGTGGACTGAGCCACACCAGCCAGAGCTGATTTATATTAAATTCTTAACAAATTGTTGGCAAATTGATAAGTAAAGAGACCTTACTGCTCTTTTATATTATAAATAAAGCAGAAATTTCCACTTTCAAGTTTTTAGAAAACTTATCTTCTCAATTAAACTAAACAAACTGTATTTTTTTACTATGAATATCTTTCTTTACATTTGGTAGAGGCAATGAATAGCATGGTAGCTATCTTTTCAGGCAAAAGATGATCTGGAATGGCTCTAGCCAGTACAGTGGCAACTAGCCACATGTCACTATTTAAATTCAATTAATTAAAATTAAATAAAATGTAATACTCATTTCTTGCACTGGCAGTATGTTCAAGAGCCGCCTGTATGAAGTAGTTACCACACACACACACGCACACACGCTTTCATCATCATAGGAAATTGTATTGGGCAGCACTGATCTGGAGTCTAGAACAGTGGTTCGGAACTCCTGCTGAATGTTAGAATTATTTGGGTACCTGGGCTGCTTCACTCTCCAGAGATTCTGTCTCGGTTTATCTTGGTGAAGGACCAGGTATACTGTGTTTTATAAACATTTCCCCCAGAATATTCTAATGTGCAACCAGAACTGAGAATCACTGATCTCAAAGTAAATAATAGATTGAAATTAGAACTTGCTGAAAGAGAACCAGCTACCCTTGTGCACAAAATTATGGAACTTTTAAATTTAAAATCATAAAATTTCTTTGATTAAAACATTCATTAGTTATTTGAGTGGGTTAGCATCATAATTTTTAGTTCTTTGAGTCTTCATGTTTTAAATTAGGATCTTTTGGTCTTAAAATAAGATCTTGAAGCTCAGATCTTGAAGATTTTAAGTATATAATATCAACAAATTATATTAAATAGTAATTTACTTAATATAAAGTTGAATTTATTCTCAGGCCCTAAATTCTTTATGCACATCTATCTAATATGTGTATTAAGTATAATATATATATTATTGCCTTGCCCTGTTTTTGGTTTTTTATTTCTCTTTGCAAACTTTTACAGTTTACCTGAATCCACATAAAAGAACAAAAACCCTGGTCACAAAGATTTATGTTTGACTTCCCTGTATTTACCCAGGAATGAACCAATCATTCCAAATGTGTATCTTTCTTATTTTTAAGCTTTAAAGTAAAGGAATTGCTTGGCTTTGAAAATACCACTGAAAGCAATGTACTAATCCTTTTATTTTTCCTTGTCTTTGCTATGTTTATCAGAGACTGAACATTAGTTTTGGTGCCTTTTCCCATTGGTATGGTGTCTTATCCTCATATTCATTACTAACTCATTCTGAACTTTCCAACCTAACTTTCATGTAGATTTTTCTCAGAAGCCTAATGGAAGCATAGCATGTTTTAAATGTAATGTAGTTAATCCCCCTCTTTAAGGACTTTAACGATTGAAATCAGTGACTTACCTACCATAACGTAGCTATTGACAACACTAGGGGGAGGATGTGAACCTTGAGTGCTGTTGTATCATAAGGGAATTTTTAGGTACCTTCTAGTCTGCTGCTCTAATACAGCCTCAAAGAATTAGGAATGTTTTACTTTATTTTATAAGCATTCTTTGGTGATTTAATTGTACTGTGTGCCTTTTAGTTCTGGAGTTTATGTGGAAATGCTCTGACCCCAAAACGAGGGGTCTTTGGTAAGACTGGTGACCTTCAGACAATATTGTGCCTGGCCTGCGCAAGGGATGAATTGACGTATTCTGGTGCACTCAGTGGGGATGTGTATGTTTGGAAAGGAATCAATCTTATACGAACAATCCAGGGAGCCCATACTGTGAGTATATTTAAGTATTTCAGACTCTTTTAGATGTTAATTGCTTATCTTCTTGTCTTAGAACAAAAGATTACATAATATAGCAAACTTTCTAATCAGTTACTTGGAAAATGTAACTGAATTAATTTGTTTTCAAGATTTCTCTGAAGAAACATTATGCAATTAGACACATGGGTATTTATTAAATTAGTATAATTAGTATCTTGTTCAACCATTTCTTTAGTATAGTGTCCTTCTCAGAGTAGAGTTAAAAAAAAAGCTTGTTTAAAATCAACCTAAAAGTATTCTTAATTAACCACATTAGAATAAAGCTAGTGCTCTTGTGGCTAATTTACTAGTGAGAAATTTGTGATACTTCTAGAAAAAAACAACTTTTTTTTATCCTCACCTGAGGATATTTTTTCGTTACTTTTAGGGAGAGAAATATTGATGTGAGAGAGAAACATCAATGTGAGAGAGAAACATCGATTGCCTCCCATATGCACCCATACTGGGTATTGAACCCGCAACCTGTATATGTGCCCTGACTGGGGATTGAACCCCCAACCTCTCTGTTACGGGATGATGCTCCAACCAACTGAGCCACACCAGCCAGGGTAGAAAAAAAATACAACTTTTAAATTTTAATATCATTGAGTGAGTGGCAAAAGGACTTTTGTACTTCATGACATTGTCATGTAAACAAATCATCAAATCAGGGAAAAATCTGTTGTTAAAACCTTTCAGTGTTTTTGATTTGGGTTTTTTAGTAGTTAGGTCCCTTACGTAGTGTGAAGGGAGCTGGAGTGCACAGGCCATTGCATTGTTGGCGGTGAGAGCTCAGGGAGAAAAGTTAGTGAATATGTAGAGTTGGCCAAAAAGTTTGTTTGGCTTTTTTTGTAAGCTGGCTCTAGTAGCACTTAGTTGTCTTTAGCTTCATTCAAAACAATTTTGTTAGATTGTATTATGACAGCTGTCATATCAGTGTGCATTTTTTTAAAAACTTATACCAAATTGGTGAATTTTTGTGTAGCCATTTTACTATTGAAGATGGAAGAAAATATGCAACATTTTTGGCCTATTATGATTTTTTATTTCAGGAAAGGAAGAAACACAACTGAAATGAAAACAAAAGATTTGTGCAGGGTATGGAGAAGGTGCTGTGACTGATCAAACATGTCAAAAGTGGTTTGCAAAATTTTGTGCTGAGATGCTCCATGGTTGGGCAGACCAGTTGAAATTGATAGCAGTCAAATTGAGACATTGAGAACAATCAGTGTTCTACCATGCAGCAAGCAGCTGACATACTCAAAATATCCAAATCAATAATGCCATTGGTGAAGATGAAAAATGTGTCTTTTATTTTATGGAAAAAACTAAATGAACTTTTTGGCCAACCCAATATTATCATGAACCACTATTAAATATACATTGTGTATTAAATATAGTAAGGAAGCATATACACAGAACTTGCTTTAAGCAAAATGCCTAAAGCCCAGAAATACCAGATTCTTTTCCACAAAGGTTGTGGCAGTTCACGTTTTTACCATCAGTATGTAAAAATAGTAGTTTTTCCTCTCATGGTCATCAGCGCAGGCTGTGACTGCTTCTGTAAATTTTTGCTTATCTGCTGGATAAAATATAGTAAGCTCTTGTTTTAAGTTGCTTCCTGTCTATTTGTGAGATTTCCTATGTTTATCAACTACTTAATTTCCTTTTCTATTAACTGGCTTTTCATAACCTTTGCTTGTTGTTTTTGTTGAATTTTCTTTCTTTTATTCATTTGTATATTAGGGATATTAACCTCTTGACAGTCATATATACATTGCGGATATTTCCCCAGTCTGTTTGTCTTTGCTTAAGATATCTTATATGAAAATTTAAATTCTTACTTTTATGGCTTGTGGATAATCTGCCATGCATTAAAAGGTTTTTCACAGCCCAAAATTACATGTGTTTTGACTCTTTTCTAAAATTTATTTTCTGTTTTCCATTTAGAATTTTATGCTTATGTATAGTTTATTTTTATATGGTATAAAGTTTTAACTTTATTGTCTTTTATGTTATTTCAATAGCATTAAATACCTCCTTGGTCATATATTGAGTTCCTATATGTACATACACTTATTTCTAGATTTTTATTGGTGTTCTGTGATGCATTTGTTTATTCCTGTGTCACATCAAAATCTTTTAAACTGGGTTTCCACCTTCATGTAGTAGATTTTCTTAAAAAGTATATATTGTTAAATTATTTCTTTTTCTAGGCAGGGATTTTTAGCATGAATGCTTCTGAAGAAGGCTTTGCTACTGGTGGCAGAGATGGCTGTATTCGTCTTTGGGATATAACTTTTAAACCAATTACTGTGATTGATCTCAGGGAAACAGACCAGGGATACAAAGGTAATAACAAAACAAATATCTCATTACTAGGCAAATTCTAAGTTTATCAAGGATTATCTGTCTCAGTAAACATAAATATGTTTCATAAACATAAGTGAGACTTGACTTACATTGCCCCTTTAAACTGTATACATTTCATTGAAAATCTTCAACTGGAGAAATTTTGTGTAAAGACGGTTTGGGTTTACTGTTACGACAAGGATTCTTTCACGTGTCTAATGACAGTTACAGTGGGACCTGCAGAGTGAGGTGGTGGGCACTTCCTTGATAACCGTGGGTCTTGAAAATGTTTTACTATCAGTGTTAGATGTAACTGGAGCAAATAAACTGCTGAAAATAAAGTGTGCCGAGTGTCAGAGGAACCTTTGCACCCGGCCCCTCTGCATTGGTTGGATCGTATAGATGAGAAACCTGCGAGAGACTAGCTTTCCTAAAAGGAATTGTGGCGTATGTAGAAAAAGTAGAAGTCTTTTTTTCTTAAAGATTTTATGGGCAGACTGAAGAAATGAAGTATAGACACGTGAAAAGTTGGATTATTGTAAGTGGTAAGTACTGTTCTATAAAGGTAGTTCCTGAGTACTTTTGGATGATGCACACTGTGCTGGAAGATTTTGGCTGAGAGGAGCCATCCAACTATGACTGGAGCTGTCCAGTGAGGAGGAAGAGTGTGTATTGACCAGTCAATGTGTAGAGATCGGGTCGTTCCACGTAGAAAACAATATAGAGAATTGAAAAGAGATACATGGATGACAGACTTGTAGACTCTTTTTATTGAGTTAGCCCGTTGGAATTCTGTTATTACAGCATTGCTCTTAAATCCAATTCACTTTCGACTAGGTTTGTCTGTGAGGAGTGTGTGCTGGCGCGGTGACCACATTCTAGTTGGAACACAGGACAGTGAAATTTTTGAAATTGTGGTGCATGAAAGAAATAAGCCTTTCCTAATTATGCAAGGGCATTGTGAAGGCGAACTTTGGGCACTGGCCATCCATCCTACAAAACCTTTGGCTGTCACTGGAAGTGATGATCGTTCAGTCAGGTAAGCAAATTATAAGATAATTGTATAGGCTGGAATTTGTCCTTAGATAAACAAAAGGAAAACTTTAAAAAAATACATAGATTTAAATTTTATCAACTTGTGGTATACCAAATAAACATAATTACTAGGCACTTGAAGGTACTAGAATTAACTATAAGATTTGGTTTTTCCCATTAAAAACATAAGTTGGAGTTTGCTCTATATCAAAGTGTATGAGCTGCCTCCACCTTTTTAAAATCCTGTAATATTCCACTATATAGATGCACCGTAATATGTTCAGCTGATTCATTGTTGATGTGAGTTTAGTTTCTTCCAGTTTTGTGCTGTTCAGTATAATACTTCCAATGAGTACCCTTATACCTGTGCCATTGTGTACCTGTGTATATATGATTATCTCTGATAAGTTCTTAGCAGTGTTGAAAGAACATGTGCATTTTAAATTTTGATAGCCTTGTATAAAAGCAGTGACAATTTACGTACCTATCGCAATGTATGACGCTGCATTCTCCCACACCCTTGCCAACATTTTTACTCCAAAAGGTGAAAAATACCTTGCTATTTGAAAACATGAATTTTTTTCTCATATTGAAGGGTATTGAGTATGTTTTCATATGTTTAGAGGACATTTATATTTCCTTTTCTGTAACCTCTCCAAGCTCTTTGCCTATTTTCTATTAGTTCATTGGTCTTTTTCTAATTATTCTAAGATGGGGTCTAACAAAATCTTTCTGCGTGTTAAAAAATCAGCCCATTGTCTGTGATGGGAGTTCTCAGAGCGTGGTTCCTGCACCAGCACCATCAGCATCACCAGGGAGCTTGTAAGAAATGCACATTCCCATGCCGTATCCAGGGCCCAGTATCAGGCATCCACCAACATGTGGTTTAGCAGGCCCTCCAGTTAGGTGGCTGGGATGTACGCTGCAGTTTGAGAGCCGCTGGTCAGGGGCATGGGTTGGAGTGTTTTTTCTGCTTTGTCATTGTCTTCGTTCCCCATGTCATCTGTAATTACTTCCATTATAGCGCTAAAAGGTAATTCTAAACATCTTCACAAGACCACGCAGCATTCCTTTGGCTTAGAATTAGGCTCCATAGGAGGTCCACAGATTCCAACTGCTGACCTATCCCTTAAATGGCTATTGTTGTATAGCTTCCTTTCCTTTTTTTCCTTTCTTACAGTTTATTTCTTGAAGAAAAGTTCCCCATGTGCTGAGTTTGGTTAATTGTGTATTCATAGTGTATTTTAACACCTCTCTTTTCCTGTATTTTGTAACAAATAGTTAGATCTAGAGGTTTGATAAGATGAAGTTAGGAATTTTCACTAAGATTATTTATAGGTGGTAATGCGTATCCCTGTTTAATAGTGTGTAATACAGGATCGGGCAAAAGTAGATTTACAGTTGTTCTTTTGGAAAGTAATACAGTAAATAATAATACAAGAATAAACTATATTTTGCCTACTTACAACTGTAAACCTACTTTTGCCCCCACCCTGTATTTAGTTCTTTTTTTGTCTTAGCAGCCATTGATGCTTATTATCTAGATCAGTGTTTTGAAACCTTCTTTTTTAAATTGTTGTTTTCTTAAACTTTTTAGACATTTCTTTCCCTAATCACATCTCCCATGAAATTTTAACACCACAAAGAACTGTATACTCATTTTTGTACTATGGCCCTTTAGAGAACTACAAATCACTGTAATATTTAAGATTTTCATCCCTAAGGACTAATTTTAACCTTTTTGAGGTAGCATTGCCCCTGTTGAGAATACATGACATAGATGTGTTACTTGTAACTTTATCGTTCATTATCCATCATTCATTTGTTAGCTAGTGTATTCCTATAAAGAGAATTTCTACTCATCAACTGTTTGGTTATCTTGGATACAATTTGTACAGGAAAAGCAGAAAAGTGCTTAATTTTTTTCCATTTAATAATTTAAAAAATGATTTTTTGGTTCCTTAGAATGCTTTCTGTGATCTGTTCACATTTCTTGCCATTTTCTTCTGTAGGGTTGTAGATCTTTTCTCCTTTATTTTTAATAGATCTTTATACATTATGGATATTTATTTACCTTTTGTTTGTGATGTAAGTTGCAAACAATTTTCACCCATTCATTACTTACTTTTTTACTTTGCTTAGTTGGTTTTTTACCATGCAAAAAGTTTTTTTTTTTTGTTATTTTGTTCTATGTAGCTGAATTTATCAATATTTTCTTTTATGATGTTTGAGTTTTCTATCATAATCTTCCCCAAGGTTAAAAAGTTTTTCAATAGATCCTTCTAGTACATTAGTAGTTTTATTTTTTCTGTTTAATTCCTGAACTCTGTGAAATTTTCTTTAGTGTAAGAAGTAAAGTGGGGGTGCAACCTGACTCTTTCCAGATAACTACGTATTTTGTAAATGGTGTGTTACCCAGTCATGCTGTTTGCTGCCACTGTGCCTCTCCAGTTGCAGGGGGTGGGAGGTGCCATAGCTCTGTGTCCGTCTGGGGACAGGTGCTGCGGGGTAACCCTTACCTGCGTCCTTTGCTGTGAACTACTCTGTGGTTCCATTCATGTCAGACAAACTGCTGTTCCCAGCTCCTGCATTGCTGTTGGAAAAAGGGGAATTAGTCTTTTAAAAAGTAATTGCTCAGAGTACTGTTTCTATTATTGATGAGCATGTTATTTGGAAAGAACTCTTCCATTGAAAACAACTAAGAATGCTGGTTAAAATGTAAATCACTGCAAAAATGTTCAAAGAACAGTCAAGATAGTAAGGAACTGTCAGCCAAATTATGGAAGAAACTGGGAATTGAGGACCACCAGTGGGCCAGAGTCACTTTTGCCCTGAAGGCATTTTTCTTCCATTGAACAAACTTGGGCTTTGTTTATGACTCTCTCCAGGGGGAGAGGGCCAGAGAAGTTAAGACTTAGGGCCTACCCACGAAAGGCAGTCCAACACACCCAGCTAGAACTATAGATCAGGCTCTGAAAATGTATCCCCTGCACATGTGTGTGGGGTTGGAGATCTTGTTTCTTGCTTCAAGTTTTGACAGCCCAGGAAGTGTATAAAGCAGCTTGATGTTGTTACTCAAATAGCATTGATTGTTGTCCAGGTAACTTTATCACAGTACTGGTTGCACAGGTAAGTATAGATTGAATTCATTAAGAAACAGTCTCAAGTCTGTAGCAAAAGCTAATTTCCAAAGCTATTCAGTGTTTAATAATAGTAGTTGAGAGCAGCTACGGCTCAGAAAAATTATATTCTTGGCTGTGAGATCAAAATATTATAACAAAACTTTACTGCAGCTAAGCCGTTAAACTGCTTTTTAGCATGGCAAGTTAGAATTTTTAACTTCTATTACTGACAGAAATTCGGAACTGACAGATTAAATCCACAAGAGCTATTGAAGCTCACGGTTAACACTGTTGATTCAAAAACATGATTTAATTTTTTTAGCAGAATACTTATGTAAGAATAATGCAGTGAATTCACTCTGCATTTTTTTGGTAAAAATTTGTCAACAGAAACCTCATTTAAAATGAAGTCAGGAGGCCAGAAGGGGGAGCTCTCGTGCCCTGTGTCCACAGAGGCCAATAGGAAGAACTCAGTTTTTAATAACTCCCCCAGCTTCTCTGTAGAAGAGTTTCCTTCCCTTTGTTTGTCTGACTTGTGTGCAGTTTGCCATTAGACCACACATCCCCGGTTGCAATTCTTCTTCCCAAATAAACCCATTTTCCTGGAGAAACATCCGGCTGTCTGTATAAGTAGTGTCCACACCTTATATTTTCACAGGCTTTATAAACTAGCCAGAGGCATTTTCCCCGTACATATTTTTCACCATAATTTGATTCCACTTTACACGGTATTAGATTAGTGCTTTCTCACTGATGTCTTTGAAAATATTCTAGCCTGTAGTTTTTTCACAGGCTATTCATAGAAGCCATTTGTTCTTCACTGCAAACTTGGCATTGGCACCTCAAATAAACAGCTGAGTAGTATCCGTAACATCTGTTAACTCATCAGGATTCAAGAAAAACCAACCACTCAAAATTAGTTGCCTTGTTTTTTAATCAGCTATTGGTGGTGTTCCCAGTACTCTCAGCTCTTGGAACAATTGTTCTCACCGAAAAGCTATATAGTCTTAAATTTTATTTTCTTTGGACATATTTCATCAGTTGCTGCAATTCAAAATAATTTAGTTAATCCTTTACTAATAAACACCTTTGTTTGCTTGGCTAACAAATGAGCTACCCAGAAACTTACTTTTGTTGAAACTTCATTTTAATTTTTAAATTTTAAAGAAATTCTGCTGCAGTGAGGTATTTTGTGTTAGATTTTCTAATTTTTCTGACTATTGCTTTCCTGCGAGTTGAAAATATTGTGATGAGTGCTTAGTCTGGTCATAATGTGTATTTGTATTTTTTTTAGGACAGATGAAATTGTCATTGCATACTAACACAGTGCTTTACCATCTTATTCAATAACTGTATAATTCATCTCTGTTGTGCCTTAAAAAAATGCAACATTCAAAGTTTACTTGTTTTTTTTTCTTATTTTGACATGATAGTATGTATTAGAAACCAACAAAATGTCACCATACAGTACAGGTGGCACTCACAATTCCAGAAAGTTATGGCTGTGTCACTGAAGTTTAGTGTGCAAAGTGATGTCAGTGGCACACACCGTCTGCCGTCTGCTTTTCACTGAGTGGCTCGCTGTGCCTCCACAGTGTAAAAGCCGCTATAGACAATATGCACACAAATGTGTGCGCAAACAAAAGCTTGATTTACGCATTTGAAATCCATAAATTCTCTTATGTGTCAAAATGTTATTTTTTTTAAAGATTTTATTCGTTTATTTTTAGAGAGAGAGAAAGAGAGGAAGAAACAGAGGGAGAGAAACAGCAGCGTGCAGTTGCCTCTCATGTGGCCCCCACTGGGGACCCGGCCTGCAACCCAGGCATGTGCCCTCACTGGGAATCGAACTGGCAACCCTTTGGTTTGCAGCCCACACTCAATCCACTGAGCTGCACCAGCTAGAGCTATTCCTTTAATTCTTTTCAACCATTTAAAAATATAAAAATTGTTCTTAGCTTGCAGATGGTACAAAGACGCAGTGGGCTCACTTTGGCCCACAGGCTGTGGTTTGCTCACCCCTGTGATAGGGCATAGAAAGTCTTCAGTAAACATTAAAACATGATAAATTTTCCTGAGAAATCAGGAAGAAGACTATGATTTCCACTTTCACCATTTTTATTTACTATTATATTCAGCTGTAGACTAGAAGTTTTGTTGGCACAGTAGGCCCAAATACTATTTATGTGTGATATGTGTATATTTACATGTAAAGAGATATATAGACACTTGGATTGGAAGAGAAGAAACAACTGTCATTTGCAGGTTTTGTGACTGCATATGTAAAATATTGAAAGGAAGACACAGAGAAATTATTAGAATTAAAACATCTTGCTTTGGCTGGTGTGGCTCAGTGGATTGAGTGCTGGCCTGAGAACCAAAGGGTCGCTGATTTGATTCCCAGTCGGGGCACATGCCTGGGTTGCAGGCCAGGTCCCCAGTAGGGGGCGGGTGAGTGGCAGCCACACATTGATGTTTCTCTCCCTCTCTTTCTCTTTTCCCCTCTCTAAAAATAAATAAATAAAATCTTTAAAGAAAAAATTGTGATATGTCCCCTAAAGTGAGGGACATAAAGGAAAGAATAAACAAATGGGATCTCATCAAAATAAAAAGCTTCTGTATGGCTAAAGAAAACAGTATTAAAATAAAAAGAGAACCAACTATATGGGAAAACATATTTGCCAATGATACCTCAGACAAGGGCTTAATCTCCAAAATATATAAAGAACTTACACGACTCCAC